>NMUG010011356.1:0-10656 GCA_002855965.1 Monotropa hypopitys
GGGAAAATCCTATTAGCAGCTCTCTTCTCTCTCCCCTCTCTCCTACAACCTCCATTGAAGACCAAGAGAAAATCTTGGTTTTGAAGGCCTTCGGAGGCTCGGATCAAGAAAGTTCTTGAAGCAACGTTGATCTACGGCTCCCGATCTACGCGTGACATACCAAGGTTTCATCGTTCTCTCAATTTCGGATTTTAGGGTTTCTCCAAACTACTCCAAGGTAGGATTTCTCTATGGCTTACTATGTTTTTAATTGTGTTCCCTTCCCTCTTCCTTGAATCTTGAACATATTGCTACCAATTTCGTAGGTATGACATATGAGTTCTCTAGACCTAGGATTTGGGTTCAAATAATGAAATTAAAGGGTGGAATGAACTCCCTAGGGTCTTGTCTAGCTATATGTGAGTTCAATTTGATGTTGTAAGTTGAAATGCGAAAAGCCCTAAATTCATGATTAAATTATTTTTGGGAAATTTGGGGGTTTTGACTTTAAGGACATGGAATCATTAAATTGAGCTTCCATTTATAAAATTAAGTGCATGAAAACACTAATGGGTGGAATTGGACCTATAGCTATGTGTGAGGTAAAAATCGAGGGAATGTGATCTATTGATAATTGACTAGCTAAGGCTAGGAATAAATGTGGAATGACAATTACGACTTGAATACACTAGCTAAGGCTAGGAATGGATTGACCAACAATCAAGGAACGAGACTACTAGCTAAGGATAGGAACAAAAATGGATACAATTACTTTGTAACATATCTACTAGCTTTGGCTAGGAATATGAACTAATGAAATGAGTTCACCTTGACATTATGAACGACGCGACGATGCGACTTACTAGCCGTGGCTAGGAATATTCCGATAGGGGTTCTTTGGTTACTATTCGGGAATGGACTTATGATGAGATTCCCAGGATGGTCGCTCCATCCACGACATTGTGCACAATGGGGGTTACTTGGGCCCTCCCAACGTTACTTGGGAAACACTAGGAAAGGAGTGGGTTAGTTAGTCGGCCAACTACTACCCTATCATACCCTATTGAGGTTACTTGACACTCAACTTGGAACGGACTTATGATGGGGTTCCAATGGACACTTACGATACGATTGAATAACATATGGAGTGGACTTATGATGGGACTTCAACACTTATCCATACAATGAAACTTGAACGGAATAGACTTAAGATGGAATTCCGGAAACTATTTACTATTGTAAAGAAAGAGGAGGAACTCACACTCCTACTTGGTGCTTGTATAAACGAGAAACAATAATGAGTTATATAGTAGTGTACTTGTAGATGCTACCTCTTTTCCTCCTTACTCTTGTTTGCGTCGGTTACAGTAGAATCATATGTATAGTGGGATCAAATGCCATGCATCATCTAGTTCATTCATGCTTGATATACTCTGTTCATGTCACACACTAGTCACGCCAATTATTTACATAGTTTGCTATAGATATTTTCTACTTTGGCGTGACTCGCCCCTATTTTTAAAGGTTCTGCAGGAAAGAAACCAATTTTGAAAGATCTTGAAGCCCCTTTGGTAGCTTTTTGAGAACTTTGTACTCTATTGTTTTGAAAACACCCGGGTTGTGGGTTGTCCTTACTTGCGGCATGTAATAACTTCGACTATATTTCGTGTGAACTTGGACTATGGCACTACTTATTCCCTACCCATTCTATGATTTGATTGTATTGCTTTTCTTTTTCCCTCACCCCTTTGGATTTTCATGCATGTGTGGAATGGGATTCATGGTAACTTAGAGTCTCTTTTGTTGTAATGAGTCATGCTTGTATCCCCATTTGTAAATTAATTATATTTAAAAAAATGGTTTGAAAATCCAGGGCGTAACAACCTCAACATGCGCAAGGATTAGAGTTTTGGAGATATACGTCTAATTGTCTTGTAATTGCTGAACCTTATTTGATTGTTGCAATAAAATAGTAGACTAAGACCCATGATTTTTGGGTTTAGGATTTTTCGACCCTAAATCTTTTTCCACATAAATCTTGCGTGTCTTTCCATTATCTCTTTACCTCTTTCTTATGGATCATGGTTGGTGTTAATTTAATTCAATAAAGATTTCATAAAATTTGATAATTTTAATAACTCACCTATTCCTCCCCCCCCCCTCTAGGTTATTTTAGATATTCCGCTTAAATTTCAATACAGATTCAAATTTTATTATCAAGGGGACCAACGCGACATTCAAAACTAGGTACACCAAGTTGGCCCCTTATGACGAGAAGATGAAAGAATTAAGCATTAAGTTCACAACAATAGATTTTGTCCATGTCCTAAGGACAAAAAAGTCTTTTACTGATGCCCTAGGAACAGTAGCGATAGCCATTCAATGCACGAAAAGAGATAGGATCCCTCAAATTAAGATTGATTTCTAGCATAAACTTGTCTACTATTTGATGACATCCTTAGATACTTATGGTCAGTCCTGGTACTATGATATCAAGAAATACGTCCAACATAGCATGTATCTAGAAGAAACAATATTAAATGATCAAAAGTCTCTCAAAAGATTAGCCACCCAATTATTCTTATATGGAGAAGTACTTTTCAAATGGTCAATGCATGATTCTTTGCGATGCATCGAGAGCACAACATCCACCCGTCTAATGGAATAGACACATACAAGAACTTGTGGTTCCCACATGGATGGTTATTACCTAACAAAACTTGAATGAATAGATGTACACGACCACCTTGTTTTGTTAAGGCGAGGAGATTTGAAATTTGATTGATGCCTCCCTTGTTTCGTCAAGGTTGAGATAAAAATTTGAAATGAGTATTCTCCTTGATTTCTTCAAGTTGAGCCTTTTAGAAAGAAATTCATTGAATCAATGAAATTGAATTTTTGAAAAGAAAAAAGGAATTGGGCTTGGAATTTGAAATCAAACGGTTTTGGGCAAATATAAAAATGGTCCTCATTACCCATACTGTATTTTATGTGGAATTATATAACTCCTTTTTAAATCTCATTTGCTTGTATGGTTGCTTGTCATACACTTTTATTTCCGCACTTTATTTATGATCGTTGGGTAGGAGTTTTATTACTTGTCCTTGTTGTCATATTTTTATATTTCAAAAAACAATTAGTTTGAAAATCCGAGGCATAATAGACGTGCATTATTTCCATCCATGATAAAGATAAAATAAAATTTTCTCCAAATTATTAAGTTCGATTCATGGTCTCAAAAGTGATATCAGGCCAAGAATTTCCACATCCGCTCAATGCCGACATTGTAAAACATTATTATGCATAATTGAATTTTTGACATGAAACAATTCAATTTCAATTAATGTTTTGCTTTTGAGCATTCATTGTGATTAATTGGGCGTTACATTATTCTCATTATACTCATTCCTTCACAAGTCATCTGAAATATGGCCATAGAAAAAAATAAAAGAGAAAAAAAACTCAATAACAGTAAATCAAAAGAATAAAAAAAAATCATGCCCCTGATAGCACAAATCTGTGCTACATGTTCTATTCTTTATCCCTGATTCTTTCTCTTAAGAAATTATGCTCAGTTTGATTGAATGATGCGAGGAAAATTTGTTTAATGGAAATCGGATTGCATTGGAAAAAATGATAAAACCCAACATGGACAAAACTCGCCAGGGGTTGTGATAAAAAGGAAAAAGGAAAAATAGCATATGATCATCCAAATTAGATTATGGTAAAAATGGTTATAAGATGACACTGGTGAAAACCCCAAAAGGATAGTAGTGACAAGAATAAAAAAAAATCATCATCATCAACAAATGCACTCATTCGCAAGATATGGAAGAAGATGGCAGTCTCCACAAATGTTCATTCAAGGGTTGGTCCAAGCAGTACATTTGCAAAAAAAAAAAAAAAAAAATGGTCCCATGAGTCAAAACTGAGGGTTGGGGAAGAAAGTCTATGCGTGAAATTCTTATGGATCGTACATACATGAAACCAAAATTAAAGTCCTTAATTACTAGATAGTGTAACAATAAGTTTCCTTACATTGTCAAATATTGGTAAAGAAAAACTCAAAAGGCATACATAGAATTGATTACATTTTATTTCAAGTTGTCTAGAAGATCATATGACAAAATTCTTGAGATATATAGATGCAGACAAAGTGAAAAGGTATAACAAAAGTGCAAGTAAAGCAACAACCATCAAATAAAAGGAGCTGGCATATACAAATCTGCCATGTTAGTACCAATCTATGCATCAATGTCCATATGGCATATTCTGCAGGTCAGTTTCAGGGCTTAGTCAAAAAAGCACAATGTATGCCTTTCAGCTTCCTATATCAAATGGAAGTCCAACAGGTCTTGGGATTCAATCATCCAATCACGCTCAACATTTAGAAAACATTGCAAGTTAAGATTACATTCTTAGATGCCAAACAAGGAATCATAGAATGAATGTTCTAGATCTCCACTGTAGGAATTCTACAATCAAATTTCTAGATGTCCACCCCTTGAATTCTGAAATTAACTTTTTGTACACCAAGGACCGTGTGTTTGAATCCTAGGATAAAGGTTAGATGCCAAACACCTTCAAGGAATCCTAGAATCAAATTTATAGATGTCAACATTTACAAAAACCAAAATTAAAATTTGTAACCACATTGACAAAAGCCAAAATTGAATTTTTTTCACCACGTCTACACAAGACGAAATCAAAATTTCGTACTACATTTACAAAAATTCGACATCAAAATTTAACAAACATATAGAAAAGCCAAAATAAATTTTTTATGCTACAAAACATAAGCTGGAGTCGTTTTTTTCACATTTTCAAAACACAAGAGGGAGTCATTTTCGAACGCATGACGAAAACATGCTTTTACGTGTAAAAACACAAGTCAGAACCATGCTTCCACATTTTCAAACACACAAATCCGGAACCGTGTTCTGCATTTTCAAAATAAAAAATATTTATTATCCTGTAAATAACTCAAATTAGGATCTTCAAAAGCTGAATTTTAGTATCTTTAAAATCTTGGTTATCAAAAGTTACCTTGATATATTTTCTTTGATCAACCTTGACATCAAATTGTAGAGCATGATCGAACCATACATGGTTTGATTCCATGAAAATGAAGATATGTAGGCATCCCATTTGACTCGATCGTCCAAAACCTCATAATCATATTTTTAAGGATTTTCCAAAATAATTCTTTCTATGCCTATCATTTTTAATAAACACTTCTTACTGCAGGTTTCCCCACCAATACCAAGTCAAGTCAATTTTTACAACATAGAAAGCAACAACATATTCAGACAACCTCTCAAACACAATGCCTCTTCACAGTGGGGAAAATTAGAGTCTTTACATCCTTGTCTACCTCTGTTGCACAAAAACAAACAAAGAGGGACATGTGTTGACACTACATTTTGCCCCACCACTCATGAAAAAGTGCCAAATCTAAGATATATTCGCGCAAGCATCAACTCTCCCATACCCTAAAATAACCAATATCAGGTCTTGAAAGACAAAAGTACAGCAAATGATTGTTTATAAAATTTACAAAATACCTTTTTAATTTCTCAAAATCTAGCTAAGTATAAAAATGACTTTTTTAAAATATTGAATTATGAAATAAAAAACTTCGGTAATTATTCCTTGAATTTTCTATGATACACTCTATATTTACATACATTTATGCAAAGAGTAAGTTTGGATTTTCAAGGAATTTCTCCCAAAAAATGTGCAATTTTGAGTTTTGTACTAAAACAAGTGGGTCAAGATTTTTATATGATTAGAATTTATTTTTTTGGAAATAACATTGGATTCAAATGGGGGTACTTTCTTATTTTCATTAAATAAAATTAAAGTAAAGAAAACTCAAATTAAAATATTTACTTAAATTCATTTAATGAAAATAATATTAAGCTTTGTCCTGAGCGAGTTGTGCACTATTCTATCCATGTGATAATGATCCAGGTGCTGAGAGGAGAAGAATGATAGTAATTGGGATCAAATTTGACACTTGAAGGACATTTCAAGTAGTATAAAAAATAACATAGAGTCAAATGGGACTAGGCGGAGCGCACAACACAGGAAGTACCATTAATTTTTCTCAGACATGATGTGGGAAATGGTATAACAATTGACTCAACAATGCACATCTCAAAATCGATGTGCACAATTTGTGTCATTGTTATAATAGTGATCCTAGCTCCTATAATTTATCTATAAATAGACTCCCTCTCCTTATCATTTATAGAAACCTCAATTCGAGAGTTTTTCTCTCTAAAAGTCCTCTGAGTTCCAAAACCTGCACCCAAGTCCTACCAAAAAAAAACCTCCAACCCCCAAACTTTTTATCCAACCCTATAAGTGAAGGCTTACTTATATCCAGGTATTAGTGTTATGTGGTAATTTATATTCCTTAAAACACTATCCTGGTTATATCTAGACCTAGCATATAACAAATTAAAATACTATTGTAATACTCTAGTATACAATTTCAAATGAAATGCTAGTTCACCTTTAATTATGTCATGTACTTTCAGTTTGATAGTGTAATAGACATTATCCTAGTGGTCCTATGTCAATCAAAGAGTAATAAGTACACTTTTGTGACTGCCTCTAATTGTAGTGGATCTTTCACATTAATCAAGGATCGCACATCAATAATAATTATTCACGAGAAAAATTTAGTCGCGGTAGAGTGTGAAAAAGGAACCAAAATGTTTTTTATGCCTCATCATCGTATAGAAAGTAGGATAGTTGTGTTCTTAGTTCCATAAAAATGACAAATGTGGTTTTTCTTTTAAGAGATCTTGTAGTATGTGCGAATTTTTAAATAAGTTAAAATTAATATAAATAAATTTTATTTATTAAGTAATATTTTTTTTTATTTAGTGAATTCCCAGTTTAATTATTTACATTAGAATAACTAGAACCTTTGACAAGTGATTGCAGATGATAACTTTTGGTGAGGACGAGCCACACTGGATGTAATATCCATACCTAATTTTTAATATTTAAAAATAAAATTAACCTATTTTTATTAAAAATATGAGAGGAGTAAAATATATTTTTAAGTGGTTAAAAATATTATTGAAAGAAAAAGGGATTTATGGGATTTACATAATTAATGTAGAATACCCCCTTAAATATAATGCATATATTTATGTATATAAGTAGGACAGTGGCAAGTAAGGGTAAATACCCTATATCATTAAGGACAAAAGGGTCAAAAGGAGTAAAACCTGATTAGGGAGTATAAATGGGAGTTATACTCCCATCAGGGTTCATATTACAATCATAGAGGCACTAGAGAGAGTTTAGAGACACTACAAGGAAAAACACAATTGCCGACTAATAATTTGGTCGCCAAAAGTCATTTTTTTGGTCGCAAAATGGTATTCGCGACTAAAAAAATTAGTCGGCCTACTAGTCGGCAAAAGTCCGTCAGTAAAAGCTTTGCCGACCAAATAATTTTTTTGTTCGTCGCCAAAACCCTTTTTCCCCGACCAGATTTTCCCGACTATAGGTTTCATCGTGAAAGAATTTAGTCGCAAAATGAACATAATCCGCGACCAAATGTTTTGGTCACCAAAGGTATGTATACAATTCGCGACCAATATATTGGTCGCCATATATATTAGATTCGCGACCCATCCTATGTTAATGGTTGCTGAAGTTGTAGAAGAATGTAAAGAAAACTGCAGAAGGTTGTAAGAGCAGGTGCATTATTTTGTATTCTTTGCAGAAGACTTTAAAGTTGCAGAAGGTTGTAAAGGATTCTGCATTGTCAATACACATGTGCATGCACATATGTCGGACATTAGTGGTTGGACATTTCCCTAACAAGCATACAATTACACATATAGACTTATTGTATTCTGCGTGATGTATTACATAATGTGAACATGTTTTATCCTAGAAAATAAGAGAACTTCAATTAAAAATACTATTATTGTGTTGTGTCCACGTCTCCTTGGACAAAAGAACTAGATGAATCTGACACTTGGGACACATTCGTGCACTCAGTTGTAGCACTCATACTGACCCACTAAAAATAAGAGAACCCAACAAATGGAATTGCTGAAAACAATGGTTGTAATGGATCCTTGGACAGTTGGACCAAATTTAGATGAACTCATTTCTCAAGAGAACAAATAATTGTAACCTCTATAAGTTATCACAAATGCAGAATTTACTAGACATGAGCTATCACAAATGCCATATTTGAGTAAGACCAACACAACTAGAAGTTAGATAATCATAATGACATGTGTGGACTACCGAATGCAAGAAAATAACTCGTGTCTAGTGAAAGTATGATGTATTTCAAACCCAACAAATGGAATTGCAGAAAACAATGGCACCGCAATTAGCTATTTCAAGGTTTAACTGAATAAAATCAAAGAAAAGTTAAATATCAAGCAAAATGGTGACCAAAGAGTAGAACTCACAACCCATAGTCAAAACACCACACACCTCAGATAACACGCATGACGCATAGGTTATGTAGAAGGCTAGATTGATAATACCATGAGACTAGTTTGCTCGACAAACAAAGATTGTGTAACCTGTTGAGAGGACAAGTTTTTTTTTGAAAGATCCGAAAAAAATTGCATCACAGCCACAAAGGCCCTAATCCGAACTTGCAAAAGTTCAGCACAATGATTCAGACCACCTAAAATACAAAGCAAAAAATCAAAGTCAAACAAAAATAGATCCTAGAGATCATGAAGGTTTAAAAATTTGACTACAAGCTGCAATTTGGAGCAGTCAGACAAGCCTATGAATGAAAAATCTCTCCCACCAAGTTCGAGGGCAATGGAAAATGGAAGAAATCTTCTCAGATTGTCTTGACTTCAAACATGATTCACTTGTAGTGCATAACAAATGGATATGAGTAGAATGTATTGCAAAGTAAAATGAATACTATAATGGGGATTTGAATAATGTATACCACCATGTGCAAGGCATATGCCTTTTAAGCTTGCTTATACGAGGAATAACATAGTGTATAATGCTAGTTAGACCTTTTTAACCTGCCAAAGAAGCATGCATAACACAGCCTAAACGGAACATGTACATAAGTTATCTACTCAAAAGCAAAAAACGGGATTTTCTATAAATGCCGAAAAATAAATTAAGGGGAAAAAACCTTTTTGTTGTAGAGCACTCAAACCACCAAATGCAAAGTGAAATAAATGTTCTTACCCTGGACAATTTATGAAGTTCAAGGAAGTAAGTTTGCTAAATATGGCTTCGTCCATATGTATATTCAGGCTTTGACTCTGGTCAATGTAGAATCCACAATCAACAGCCATATAAAACAATGTATTTTGCTTGATTTCCCAAACAGTTTTGATGCAGATTATGCATTAGTCCAAATCACTCATTAGGTAAGCTAAACAACAACTAGCAAAAAAGGTCGGCGACACCATGGTTCCTCCATCAATGAACTACAATAAACATGAGAATAACATATACCTATTCTCAAAAACCAACTAGACATTCCAAAAACCTAAACTAGCTGTGCCTAAATCAATAGCAGTTTTTTTCACTCTTTGCCTTCGTATATCTTGATATTTGTACAACTCAATCAAAAATATACTTTAGAATATCCGTTTTCATTTCAGTTCAATAAAAAATTGTACAACGCAGCTTTCATGACTAATGGATATAGTATCTCTATATAGTATACACAAAACTACTTTATTACTTGCTTTTCCATGGTTCTGACTTCTATCTTCTACTTCTCTAAGAAAGGTATGTTTTTTATATTCATTTCAAATTGTTGATGGGTCTTGAAAGAAGATTGTAAACAAACCTCATTTGCAATCCCCTCATCATCCTTGTATCCACTCTTGTCCAGCAATTACGTATTGCTGCGAGATCCATTTTTAGGCAAGCTGCACCAAATGGTGTCAATATCAATGGTTTTGAGGTTTCAATTCCATGTGGAATACCCATCAAAACATGCGAGGAAACCTGAACAAAGGCATAGCATAAGAAACCAACTCACTGCAGCTTTTGCAACATATGTAATTGATTTGTAAACAATATACAACAAAGGCACTAGAAGCAATCGGCGAACTAAGTACTTCTAAATCATCATCGTGAAATTCTTGACACGAATAAGGTCGAGTGCCTGCAACAAATACGCAAGGACATGAATTTTAATCTCCTACAATCTCAGAAATTATTACTCTTCAGGCATGAGTAATGATAATAAAAAATCATAGTGCATAGAGCCTGCATGTAGCCATCCCCTTCATGCAATTTCCTAGGGTGAAACATTTCTGCATCATTGTTGGAAAAGATCACCCACGTGAATGCAATCTAAACTTATTCTTTTATAACATAAGCTAAAAACAAATTATTTTCGATGCCATAAAATGGTAGTAAAGATAGATATTTACATAAATCTGGACTAACTAGTGACCACAGACGAAGTTAATTTCAAAGAAATTAATTTTTATCATACAGTTTGAATTCAGTACATAGCTCTTAAGACTAAAGGTTGAAGCAGTATTTAACACTATAAGAAGAATAAGGACACAAACAAATCTTACGTGTCCCTTGAAAATGGAGGCTAGCTTCAACTTTTTCCTCAACAAATGTAACCGGTGTCTTCTTTTGGTGTCTGAATCACGTGAATTTGATATTGTTATCCATGCA
>NMUG010011357.1:0-10655 GCA_002855965.1 Monotropa hypopitys
TAGAACATTATTTTGTTCTGCCGCGTTTGTAAATTTGTACCCGTAAATTTGTTCGGACGAACCGCATGGTTCACCAGATTGATATAACACAATCTGATGAAAATTAAAACTGTTTTCGCTACATCAATTAAAAATTGGAATAGATAGATATAGTAATTAGCATAGAGATCAGATTTCCATAAATTTTATAAGAAATATAAAATTGTATATTTTGGCTTAAGATTGTAGGAATTATAAGTGAAAAAATAAATCTGATTTCTATCAATTTGTAAGCAGTGCAATCACAAAATATGAACGATAAGAAATTGACAAAAACGGTAGAGAAAATTAACCGAAGTCCCATGTATTCACGGTTCTCTTAAGCCAAATTAGGCCGCCTCACCGAAGGTGCTTGAGGTTGACGTTGGCCTTCGGCTCCCAGGATAAAATCGGTTGTCCGGTTGTGTAGCACAACACTTCCGAACCTGCGAAATTGCTGTGTGCTGAACTCTCTCGGATTTGTATTTGAAAGAATAAGGACGAGAATTAGAATGATTTAGAACTGCCCAGAGGAGAAGAAGAGACTGTGTTGGACTTCTTTTCTTTCCCTTACCCAAGGTACCAATTTATAGTCAATATGGGAGCCTTGGAATAAATATAGTAATTAAATCTGATTTTAATTACAAAATTAAATTTGCAATTTAATTCATATATGTAAATATTGTAACTATTTTTACAAATATTCAAATATAATATATTGTAACAGATTTTAATTTATTGTACACAAATAAATTCTGTAACTGTTACGAATATATTGAATACTGGGTACGAGTCACGGGTCACGACAATAACTCATTCATTTCCAACACTCTC
Source organism: Monotropa hypopitys (assembly GCA_002855965.1). Lineage (NCBI taxonomy): Eukaryota > Viridiplantae > Streptophyta > Magnoliopsida > Ericales > Ericaceae > Monotropa > Monotropa hypopitys. Next base: position 853 of record NMUG010011357.1, read on the forward strand.
TTGTGACTAGAATATATTTTCTATGATGTAAACTGTTCATTTGTTAAATCATATATACTCTTTAATACGTGATCATAATAAACTAGGTTAAAAAATCTAGTTTGAAAAGGAAATGGAAATTGTCTGATAATTGTTTCTGACAATTGCTGGATCTCTCTCGTAAAGTATAGAGTCCATAGAAAAATCCTACGGGTCAGAATTTATTGCACTGTGTTGTAAAAAGAAAAGAAAGAAAGAAACAAGATTTAGAATATATAGTTGTTTCAAGAATTATTATAAAAAGTTGATCTTTAGAATTAAATATTATTGAAATATTTTTTAGAATATTTTTATCTCAATATTACATCATTGGTTTTCTAACTTTCTGAATAAATAAAACAAAGGATGAAGACCTCTATTTATATTTAAAGATCTAAAAATTAATTGCATAATTCGGCCAATCATGTGATAACTGTGTCCGGAAAATAATAAAGTCAAATAAATTTTGTGAATAAATATAAGATGTTGGAAATAAATTTTGATAGAATAAAAGGAAATACAATTGATATATAGATTTTATTTGGAAGTGAATGTAAAGTATAGAAAATTTTCTAAAGGAGTAGAATACTTTTTATGTAATGGTTACATATGATTGTTTTTCTTAAGGGGCATGCTTTGTAGTCTAGCTAAAGAAGTAAGAATCTCTCAAAATAATTCTATCACTCCCGTAAGTGTTTGGAGAAGCAAGAACAAGGGTGATTTTAGAGTGGAAATTGAAGGGAATCAACTAAGACTTGGGGGAAATATATTCTTACAGCTAAAAGGTATGTTATGCAAATCATGGATTATTATGAAGTTGGTGGAAGATTTTTAAAGAATTTCATATGAAAATCATAGTTCTTTAGTTATAAAATTTTGGGGAAATTTGTAGTCAATCTTATGTTTTTTATGTAATAGAATGTGGAATTATGTTTATAGAAGTTTATAACAATTGTATACGAGGAATTACATGTTACATAGGTGTATTGCTAAGAAAAATGGAAAGGGAGTTTAACAAATCGAACCAGAAGATCTTCTCTATAGTTTTTGTTCTTAACATCAGCGATGCCGGATACCGATATCATGGAATTCTATGATACCGATATCTGGACAAGCACCTGGAATACTGTAACCCAGATGCCGGAGTGAGAAATCGGTTTCTAGGAATGCCAAGATACCGGTATCTGGGAAATCTGGGATACCGGTATCTGGGACAATGTTTGGGGTATCGGTTTCAAGGATTCTGGGATACTGGTTTCTGGCTTCAATGTCCGGATACCGGTATCATGGGATTTTCTGATACTGGTATCTAGGACTGCTGAAAAAATATAAAGAAAAGATAGAAAATTTATAACTTAATTAGATGATACTTTGCGGGTTCCCAAGACTCAAAACAAGGGTGGGGATATATTAGACATTAGGAAACTTCCTTTGACATTTGAATTAAAATGAAAATGATTAATAAGTAAGTGGTTTATTATTTTCGAATGTTGTTATCCTTTGGTTATTGTGAAATAATTTTATAATGATTGGAGTTTGATTAGACCTTTACACATGTTAACGTACCAAGAATTATACTTACATGTCGTTATTTTAGACAATTTCAACTTTCAAAGACTTAACAAAAAAGTTGGGACAGACCATCCCGCAACCGGTTTCCTAGCTATCCGGAACCGGTTGCCTAAAACCTCCCTGAAACCGTATCCCCCAAAGCCCCCAACCGGCCTCCCAGTCTGCCTCCCGCAACCGGTTACAACGCAACCCGCAACCGGTTGTGCCTTCCCTTCACTCCCACCGATTTCCAACAGAACTCTCCGCAACCAGTTGCAACATCACCCACAACCGGTTCCCCCCGTCGCTGCACCAAATCTGCTAAACGTTATTCGTTTTTGAACTAATAGGTCCTTATCTTCTCCAAACTCGATTTTAAGCCTCAAAACCTCAAAATCGTCAATACTAAAGTGTCTCCAACATCTAAGGAATTCATATACATGATTGTGGCTCTTTTATAACCTTCAAACACCCTCAAATCTCATGGGTTACAACCTAAATCTAGAGATTTTTCCAAAAAAAAAAACAAGATTAGTTTTAAAACCCCGATCTAGACCAAATCTAAGATGGAACGAAGATAAAATATACATAGATAGATTCGTACTTACGTTGGGAATGATATTGAAGAAGAAATCTTCCCTCGATTCACACCCGAAAGCCTTCAAATCCCCAAATCTCCCTTGCCTCTTGTCTTTCTTCCTCTCTAGCCTCCTAGGCACAAATGTTTTTCATAATGAGGGATTATAGAACCTCCCCTTAACTCTACTTTGTATTTTAAAGCCCAATGACTATATTACCCCTCTCATTAACCTCAATATTACCTTTGTGTGTCATCCACCTTACTTATTTTCATAATTAGAGTATTATATATATTAACCAATATATATAAAATACTTAATTACTCTTTTAAAACTTTTCTCACCCCCACTTCACATTCTAATATTTTTAGAATTGTTTTAAAACAATTTATAAGTTGAAAGGGGTATTACACGTTACACTTATTATTTGTTGCCTATGTGCTTTGTAGGGTTATTTTGATTTTCTTTGCTTGCAGATATCTATAGCAGCTTAGGTCTAAATATTGTTTCAAAATAGTTTTTGCTATTGTAGATGGATAAGTTATTTTAGTTTGCATGTTTTAGCCATTTCTTTTTTTGTTGTTTTTGTTCCGGAAAAGCCAAAGGGGGAGATTGTTACTATTTTCCGTATTGGCTATTTCCTGGAACGTTTATTGTATCTTGTTATTTTATTTTTGGTTTGGGGTAGTGTAGGCTAGATGCTCCTATCCTTGAGCCGTGAAGATCATGATGCAGCTCATCGTCAACAAATTTAAGTTGTTTCGGCATTCAAAGGATCGTTGGAGGGTTGTTTCGTCGTCGGTATCTCATTCTCCTTTCATTCTTTTCATTTTTGGTCAGTTCCATTCGGAATCAGTTTCCAAAATCTTAGAACAGGTTATCGGTATCAAGGAATAGGTTGCCATTGTAGTTTCCTTGTTTCTTGTTGCATTTCCTTGTTTTGGTCCAGACCCCCTAGGAATCGGTTTCCTATACCAAGAAACCGGTTGCACACAACCCGGAACTGGTTGTACAAGCTTCCAGAACTGGTTGTGAGGCTTGTTGGTTGGATCCTTTAAAATCTTGGTCATTCCAGTTGCTCCGGGAACCGGTTTTCGTGACCCCGTAACCAGTTACGGTTGGTCTAGAACCGGTTGCTTAAGATTCGGAACCAGTTGCTGCCTTTTATTGGTTTCCAGCCTTTTGGGGAAGCCGCATCCAGAACTGTAATACCCGTTCCCGTATTTTATTTAAAGTAATTTCTTTAAATTATTTTCTATGTGATTTTGGAAAAAATATAGTGGCATGAGAGAATGCAATGAGGTAGGGTCATGTGGATAATTTTTCGTATGGAACCCTAGTTAAATAATATAGTGTGTTTGGAGTTAAATACTTGCAAAAATCTTAAAGTTGATATTTGAACTTGAGGAAGGTGGTGGAATAGCCTTAGAGCAACATTTGGATGTTTAAGAGTATTAGGGAAGTGAAAGAGATGGTTTCGGGCAAGTTCGAATGTAATGAGAATTTGTGGTATCAAGTGGATGCATAAGAATCGATTTCTGGCAATGTATAGGTTGCATTATAGATATATTTTAACCCATCAATATTCTGAAAATAAAAGTATAATCTTCATTAAAGTTGTAGATGATGAAATTACAGAAACAACGCAATTTGAATGGACTTAATCCGAGTTTGGACGAAGAAGTTATGGTCAAAATATTAAGTCATGGATGATCAGACCATTTTGGCCAATCTTCTGCTTGCTCGTCCAGACGAGAATGAGTCCCCGTCCGGACGAGGATCGATGTTTGTGTGCGAGAAATTAAGGATAAGTTCGTATTTTCACCTCCATTTCATTTCAAAACACCCTAAGTCGTGTATTAGGGTTAGAACACATGATTTGGCCTCCAATATACCCATTGGAACCTAGAGAGAAGAGAGAGAGAGAAGGAAGAAGCATCCATTGAAGAAAACCTTCATCCTTGAAGAAGATTGTGAAGGTTGGTGCAAGGCTTTTCTTGTGATTCAATCCTTGGGTTAGTACTTTAAACTCTTGTATTTTGTGAACTTTTTCTTCCTACTTTCTTATCAAATTCTTGAGGCTAGTTCATGTATCAAGCCATGTTTTATTATGTTGTCCAAATCAACCGGATCTATAGTTTTTTTTCTAAGAGGAGTGCATGGGTTATGAGTTGGTTGTAGGTGTTATGAGGATTTTTGCATATAAGTGGTTATAGATGTGGATGCTTGAGGAGCCTTGTGATTTGATAGCTTTTTAACCGTATTGTTAAGATTTCCATGTGAATATACATAGGTTCATGTATATATTTAGCCTAGTTTGAATGTGGTGGAAATCTAGTAGATACCTTGTGAGGATTGAATATTTTGGAAGGGATGGCCCTTGAATTTGGACCCTTTAAATTATTGTCGAGCATGTTAATCTTCCATTCATTGTCAATTTTATATATATGCAGACTGAAATTCATAGTTGTTTTTATAGGGAATCTTGTGGAGAATCTTGACGCCTTGAACAAAGGCAAGGAAAATGGTTAAACGGTATCGGTAAGTGTAGGATTATGGTATTTTTAATTGTACGTCTGCAAGTCCTTGTAAAACTGTTACTGTTGCACTGGTTGTACGAGTATTGTTGTTGTGCTGTTGCATTGGTTGTGTTGGGGGCCGAACTCTCAAGAGGTCGGAGCCACGACCTCCTCCAGGAGAACCACAGCACATGCCAGCCAACAGACGACCGAACAGAGTTTAGCCGGCGACAGGGCCTCTCTGGGGCTCTCTCCGGCCCGGAGACTCGAAGCCCAGAGGAGGTGCCTAGCCGACGGAACTTACAATCAAGGTCATGCGACCGAGCAGAGTAATGGCCGACGTTAGAGGCTCCCCTGGGATCACTTTTGTGCAGAGGTCTCTTAGCACAGGACAACCCGGTCTACAACAAGCAACGCCGAAGCAGCTCGCTTCGGCCAGACAGGACAAAGTGTCTTGTTCGCAGCGAAGATTCCCTCGGGGGCAGCATCCCGGGTTTTGCGCACATGGCAGACACACGTCTGACACAGAATCAGCTTTTCCGTGATTCCTGCAGAATGTCAGGCATGCTCTGTCAGCTTTTCTGCCGCCCAATGCTGTCAGGCGGCGACGCCTGACACTATCAGGGCCGACCGGTCGGCCATACGCTCAGACACACAGAGGAGACATGCACACTGCCCCATGACCTGCCATGTCAGTTCACTTGCGCCGAAGCGCGTGTCTCCCACTCTCCGATGTTCTATATATAGAGAGGAGCATTCAATGCAGAGGTACACACTCTCACTCTAGCCCAAGCTCTGCCAAATTACTTTCTCTCTTTACATTCCTTTGCTGACTTTGCCATCGGAGGGTTCACCGACGATGCCACCGGTAGCCTAACGTTTGTTTCCCGTGCAGCTAGGTCCAGTCGCTCATCTCCACCATTCACATCAGCAAACCACCGCAAGAAAGGCTTACCCCCCAACAATTGGTGACTCCGCTGGGGACCCCTTTCTCTAACACTCAGATCACCACTGTGAGGTTGAAGATGACTTCCAAAGATAACCAGTCTGATGGCAGAAGGAACAAAGGGAAAGAGGTGGCCCGAGCAGGGGACTCTACCCTGAGAACCCTTGAGCGCACCCATACTAACGTGAGCATCCATTTCAGTGAATGCCCTGACGCTCTAGCCAAGCTCACTACGAAGCAGTACATCCGTAGGTTGGAAGGAGCCTTGGGCCGGAGGGATCAACAGATAGACTCTCTCTTGCACGAGATGACTGAACTGCGCAAGGCCACCGAGAAAAGAAAAGAGCTCCCGGCACCAAGCCGTGTCGAGGACAACCGAGGGTATCAAGAGCCTTCTCAAAGCAGGAGCAGATCTGAGAAGACCAGGCCTTCGGCCCTAAATAGGCTGGGGGAAGGATAGAAGAAATCCCTGTCCGGGAGAGGGACAACGAGGACCGCCGCGTCAGGCGCCGGGTCTCGCCTCCCCGGCCCAGGGACGAGTGTTCAGCCTCAAATGCCAGGCCACCAGTGTTCGATCGCCTCGGCCCAAATGCAGTCCCAGCGGCTCAGAGGAATCGTCAGGCTCGAGATCACTCACCGCCCAGGCCTAGGAGGCACGACGGCCAGGGAGGCAGCCTCTCCTGAAATTGAAGCTACAAGGCCTCCGGTGGGCTTTTCATCCCCCAAGTTCAACAAATACGATCCCAAAATGGATTCGTATACCCATATAGTGCATTTCACGCTGATGATGTCCCTCTACTCTGGGGAGGATGCCTTGATGTGCAGGCTTTTTCCATCCAGCCTCGGCGAGGTTGGGTTACTCTAGTTCGACCGACTGCCAGAAGGGTCCATCTCCTCATGGAGAGACCTCTCAACGGTCTTCCTGGCTCGGTTCATTACCAGTACCAAAGTCAAAAAAGAGGTTGATTCCCTTCTCGGCCTTCGCGCGAGCAAGGTCAGAATCTCTGCGCCAATACACAGCCCGGTATTGGGACCTCTACAATGAGATTGAGGATTGCGATCACAAAATTGCAGTTACATCTTTCAAGCTCGGCCTGGACTACTCCAGCCGAGAGTTCGAGGATCTGATGCTTTTCCCTCCGGCAACAATGTACGAGCTCATGGCCAGAATCGAGCTCCACGCAAAATTGAAGGAGGCCAAGGAAGAGCGAAGTAGAGCCGACCAACGCTCCGGCCAAGGTTCCAGCAACCACAATAATTCGGTCAAGAGAAAAGAGACCAATACCGTCCAGTCGGGGGAGCCTCAGACCTACAAGCCATACTAATACGTGGCTCACACCACTGTCTTCAAACAGCCAACCTTCATGCTCCTACGCAAAATCGAAAAAGAGCCATACTTCAGGTGGCCAGAGAAGAGGCTAGCAGCGCAGAGAGGTGGCAATGATAAATTCAGATGCTCCTATCACAGGGAGAAGGGCCACCTCACAACCAACTGCCGAGCTTACAAAGATTTTCTAGAAGAGTTGGTCACTGCCGACCATCTTGGGGAGTTCATTGATACAGGGAAGACGGCCACTGCTGCGCCGAAGGAAGACCCCAAGCCGGCCCTGCGCATTATCAACGTGATCCACGGGACAGTGGATCGCCGACGAGAAGAGCAACTTCGGTCTGAGCTCCAACAGATCGAGGCAAAGGAGATCCTTGTCGTCCAGCCTATGCCGAAGAAGCCGAAGCCAGACTCAAGGTATTCTATCACTTTTTCCTCTAAAGATTCTGAAAGGGTCCAACATCCCCACGACGACGCGCTAGTCGTCACCCTACAAATTGCCGTCTGCCATGTCAGTAGAGTCCTCGTAGACCTCGGCAGCTCGGCAGATGTCATGTATTACTCCATATTCAAGAAAATGGGATACAAATCAGAGGACCTACAACCGACCGACGTGCCACTGGTAGGGTTTAACGCGGCATCAGTCTGACCGCTCGACAAAATTACCATACCAGTGACCATCGGCACGGTAACAACCGAGGTGGAATTTGTGGTAGTCGACATCCCTTCACCCTACAAATCTATTCTGGGCCGAACATGGGTCCATAGCATCAAGGGAGTTGCCTCCACATACCACCAGGTCATCAAGTTTATTGGCTCAAGAGGCGTGGAGGAACTTAGGGGAGACCAAGCCTCGGCCAAGCAGTACTATATCGCTGCCATCAAGGGTAAAGTCACCCCCGAGCAAGTCCACTGGGTGGAGGTTCCAGATCAACCGGTGCTGGAGGACGTCGGTTCAAGTGCCTCGGCTAAATCCATTGAGGACCTTGACACCGTCCCTCTTAGCGCTGAAGATCCGGAGCGCTTCTTTCTTATCGGCTCAGAGATGACCGAGGAGGACAAGGCGGCAACAATCAGCTGTCTCAAGCGAAATGTTGAAATATTTGCCTGGTCGCCCTATGAAATGCCGGGTGTAGACCCAGAATTCATCAGCCATCACCTCAACGTCCGGACAGAGTGCCGACCCGTCGTTCAGAAAACCAGGCGATCGGCAGCCGCTCACGCCGACGCAGTTATTGAAGAAGTGGACCGTCTAACCGAAGCACAGGCGATCCGAGAAGTACACTACCCCACCTGGTTAGCCAACACGGTGGTGGTCAAGAAGAAGACTGGCAAGTGGAGGGTTTGTGTTGATTACACTAACCTCAATAAAGCTTGCCCAAAAGACAGCTTTCCTGTGCTGAGGATTGATCAGCTGGTCGACACAACAGCCGGGCACCCCAGGATGAGCTTCATGGATGCTTACTGAGGGTACCATCAGATAGCCATGTTCGGCCCAGATCAAGAGAAAATAGCGTTCATTACTCCAAGGGGGCTGTTCTGCTACCGGGTAATACCCTTCGGCCTGAAGAACGCCGGAGCAACTTATTAGAAAATGGTCACGAAAATGTTTAGCTCTCAGCTCGGTGACACAATGGAGGCCTACATAGATGATATGGTGGTCAAGAGCAAGGCCGAAGCAAACCACCTGGATGACCTTCAGAAGGTATTTGATATATTGAAGAAGCACAAGCTCCGGCTCAACGCTTCAAAGTGTGCCTTTGGAGTTAGCTCGAGGAAATTTCTGGGCTACCTTGTCACGCGCCGAGGTATTGAGGACGACCCCTCTTAGGTTTCGGCCATCCAGAAGGTTGAATAGCCCAAAACCTTGAAAGAGGTACAGAACCTTGCAGGAATGGCCGCATCACTCAACTGGTTCATTAGTAGATTCTCGGACAAATGCCAGCTGTTCTATGAGGTATTAAAGAAAAATAGCCGAAGACATTTTTTGTGGACTGATCAGTGTAGGGAGGCCCTCGGCAATCTCAAAGAATACCTCTCTTCGGTTCCCCTGCTTGCCAAACCAATGCAGGGGGAAGAGTTGTACCTATACCTGGCCGTCACTCCAAATGCCGTCAGCTCAGCACTGGTTCGGCAAGAAGGGCTTGAACAGCAGCCAATCTACTTCTCTAGCAAATCTCTCATCAGCGCCGAGACCAGGTATCTTCCTCTTAAAAAACTCGCGTATGCTTTGGTTATTGCTTCCAGGAAACTGGCACCATATTTCCAGGCACATACTATTGTTGTCTTGACCGAGTTCCCTCTTCGGGCATTGCTTAAACGCGCCGATCTCTCTGGCCAACTCACCAAGTGGGCTGTGGAATTGGCAAATTTTGACATCAAGTTCCAACCCAAGACAACCATCAAAGTTCAAATCCTGGCCGATTTCCTTGCAGAATTCTCTCCTCGGCCAGAGGATCCTCCGGCCGACAAAGTCCTTGCCGAACAAGTTCTGCCAGAGTCGCTGCAAAATCAGGACTCGTGGAGAATGTTCGTCGACTAAGCATCAAACTGCCGAGGGAATGGAGTCGGAGTTGTTCTCATTTCTCCTAAGGGTGTCACTCATGAGCATTCCCTTCGGCTCAACTTTAGCGCCTCCAACAATGAGGCAGAGTATGAAGCACTTCTGGCCAGACTGAAAGCTGCCGAGGAGCTGGAGATTCGGAGCATCAATATTTACAGCGACTCTCAGCTCGTGGTCAACCAGGTCAACGGTGACTACGAGTGCCGAGACGAGCGAATGGGAAGATATATACAGAGAGTCAAAGAAAGAATGGGGCTATTTAATCACATCCAAATTCAGCAGGTCGGTAGGGAACAGAACG
>NMUG010011358.1:0-10653 GCA_002855965.1 Monotropa hypopitys
ACCCTTCATATCGAAATGCAATGCATTTCAATATGCCTTATCCCTTGCTGCATTTCGATATAGGGATGTGACTGGTCCCTTTTGCATTTCGATATAACAGCTCCTCTATCCGAAATTCCTTAAGGCATATTTCTATATACATATTGTATTTCGATATAGGCTTTTTTGCATTTCTATATGCACCCCTGCATATCGAAATGCATCCTTCTTGAAGGCATGCAGTGGGGTTTGCATTTCGATATGCACCAGGTGCATATCGAAATGCACATGCTTTGGAGATGATCCGAGAGTATTGCATATCGATATGAAAGGTTCATGCATATCGATATGCAGTGCAGTTGAGGCAGCCCAGTGTGTGTGTATATTTCGATATATGCATTAGACATATATCGAAATACACTGTTTCGGAAGAAGTGGGGACTTAAGTGTAGGGGCATTTTGGTCTTTTCCCGGGCTTGTGTGTGTGTATAAGCTTGAGGGAGGAACCCTAAGGTATATTTTCAGATCCCTCCCTCTCTCTATATCTCGGCAGCCATATCTCTCTCCTCTCCCTTCTCTCTTCTCTCACACTCAATCCTTGGAGATTCAAGGCAAATGGCCTTCACAAACGTTGATCCCCTCTCCTCCCTCTATACAACCATGGTGGTGGATCATCCATTGGATCTCAAACCCTCACCTAGGATTTCTTGATTCTTCGATTTGAGGTAGAGATTCCTATCCCTCTTGTATCTATCTTTGGTTTTCTCTTTCTCCCTCTAAGATTTTCAAGAAATTTCATATGTGTGTGTATATTTTCGAAATTTCCTTGGTGGGTTGTGTTTACCTTTCAATTGGTCAAGTATATGGGTTGAGTAGGGTCTTGTTGAACTTCTTACGATTTTAATTTGTCGATTCCTCACTAGATTTTGAAAAACCCCAAATTTTACGTAAAACCCTAATTTTCGAGTCTTGAATCAAATTGGGGGAAATGGTTGATTTTAATTGAATTGGTCAATTAGTAAGTCTAGTAAGTGTATTGACACGTTTGAATCGACAATTGAACAAATTTTGGTATTACTCGTATTTTGGGTCTTATTGTGTGATTCGGAGGCGTTGCCCTAATCATATTGAAATTAATAAACGAAAAGATAAGTGTGGTTGAAAGACCTTAAAACATTTGAGTACTTTATGGTTGGGTATATTTATGGGATTCTGTTTCCCTGGGATTTTGATCCCTGGACATTCTACGTTCATGACATTGCACAATGGGGGGCTCACTGGCCCCTCCCAACGAGTTGGGAATACGAGGTATATACGGTTAGTTGGTTGATCACCTACTATCTCGGAATTGGCCAAAACCTAATAACTCAATTGATTTGATAAATTTGAGAATTGGTATGTTAGAAACCAATCTCTTTGGAAAGTGATGAACATTGATATACTAGAAACTAATGTTTGAAAATAATGAGAATGAGTCATTTGGAACTCGTAGGACTTGGTAGATTGAAAACCAATTCCCTTGTATTTGAGAAAGCAAGTCTTTTGTGAAAATGGTCAGTTATTCCTTTGTTTTGACAAAGTAAGTCTTTTGGAAAATTGTGAGTCTTCACACTTTAGTCGGTATCATTTAGTCTTTGGAAACATTAAGTGTTGAACTTGAGTCAAAGAATGAAATGAGAACGTTTTAACTTGAGAAATGTAATGAGATCCTTATGCATACATATTTACATTCATTGCCTTGTCACACACATGCACTCCAATGTTAGAAACACTTGGGTATAGTTTTCCTCTACCAGGCTGTGGTTTGCCTGACCCTCTATTTTATAGGGATTCGGCTTACTTGGATTGGAGTAGCTCACTTGAGTTCTTGCCGGACTTGGAGTTAAGACTCTTTGTAGTTGATAGATTGTCCACCTTTTTCTCATCTCATTTTATGTCGTTTATCCATTTGTTATATCACTGTAAATAACTATTTTATAAAGTCCTCTTTGCTTTCGTTTGTTCATTTGATTGTAAAAGCGGAATGGACTATGATTATAAAGTCCCTTCACCGCTTACATATACACTGTTCTATCATTTCACTATTTCATTTGTTCAATGTAATCGGACTATGTTATAAAGTCCTACATCACTGTGTTGGTTTCTCATATACCATTCATGTATTATGGGTAGAATGGTAGTAGATGTTTTTATGTTTCCGCATTTATAATTTTCTTAGTAATATCAAAAAAATGGTTTCAAATTATGAGGCCGTTATAATTGGTCGCATTGTCCTAACCAAGAATAGGAAAAGAAAGAGTGTCACGGTGACTCCAAGAAAGATGGTTACTTTGACCTCTCGTAGAGTACATGACACACCAGAGTATGTGGTAGGTATATCATTAGTGTTTCTTAGTTGACATGTATGTGAACCTGTTATGTGATTGAGTGCTTTATTCTTGTGTTGAAATTCACATGAATGCATGCAAGTTAACTAGTTGCGAAGGATTATTTGAGTTGAAAATTAAATCTATGGTGGATAAAAGATCTTTATGTTGAAAATTGGATGACAAGTTCTTATGCGAAAAATGTGGAACAGGTTGATAGTGACAATCGTATATGTTGGGGGATAAGCTTTTCTTGCGGTGGTTCTCGGTTGCTAGCGGCAGAGATGAGGCTGAGCTTGGCTGCAAAATAAGGAAACGTTAGGCTACCGGCGAATGTCGCCGGTGGACCCTTCGATGGCAAAGTCAGTAAGGGATTATAGAGAGAGAAAGCAAATGGACAAAGCTTGGGCTAGTCAGAGAAGGTCTATCTCTGCATTGAATGTCATCTCCCTTATATAGGGCCATCGGTGCGAGTGAATCGTCTGTCTGCGTGATCGGCCAGTGCAGTTGTCCCCCCTATGTGTCTGAACATCCAACCGACAGGTCGACCCCGACAGTGTCAGGCGGCGCCGCCTGACAATGTTAGGCGGCAGAAAAGCTGAAAAACATGTCTGGCGTGCGGCCGGAATCACGGAAAAGCTAATCTCTGTGTTAGGCATGTGTCTGCCATGTACGCAAAACCCGGGATGCTGTATGTCGAGGAAATCTTCCCTGTAGTCAAGGTATTTGTCCTGTCCGGTTGAAGGAGCACCCTTCGATACGATCAATCATTGGCAGGGAGCTGTCCCCGGGCAGTAAACCTTCCATGCCGAAGTGAGCCCCGGGGAAGCCCCCTTCCGTCGGCATTTGCCTCTGCTCGGTTGCATGACCTCGGCTTGCTGTATCACTGGTTGGAAACCATCCCTGGGTTGTGAGGCTTTGGATCCAGAGCAAGCACCAGGAAACTCCTGTCGTTGGCTCTAGACTGCTCGGCCCCCTGATAGCTAGCCTGCGTTGCGGTCCTCCCAGAGGAGGTCGTGGCTCTGGTCTCTCTTTAGTTCAGCCCCTCGACCCCTTGGGCCAGGGCATTTTGGCCAAAGCGGGGTTGATTTAGCACCGAAGGGATATGTTGGTGCCGAAGAGAAGGAGCGTCGGACTACTGGAGTATCTTTGAAGTCGGACCTCTGACACCTTTATGTACCGTCAGTTTGAATTTGATGACTTGTCGCCTTCTGCACTGTCGGTGTATCTGCCCAGGCATCGCGTCGACAACTGTCATCCCTGTTGGCTGGTGTGCGCCTGAAATGATGGTTGGACAGTCTACGTGGCGCACTGTCGTTGGTCGGATCTACGGCAGATGGGACAACGTGCGCACGTGGATAACATCTGGTGGCTTCGGTACAAGTTTCGAGGCGGGTGCAATGATGAAAACACGTTATGACCGACTGGGATGGTTCGGCCAATCACACGGTTTTAATCCCAGGTCACTGCTATAAAAGCACCCCTAGGGTTCCAGATCCCTTCCGTTTTCTTCTTCCTCCCTCAGCCCCCAGGCGATTTCCGGCGAACCTCAGGCGATTTCTGATAACCTTCTTCCTCAGATTCTGGTGAGCTTTCTTCGAGCTTTTTCAGGCACCGACTGCACTCCAGGTGACCGTTGTTTCCTCCTCTCTACAAGTGTTCACTTCTCCCTCTGATATTCCGTCGATTTTGCGACGTTTTTCCTTGGGATTTACATCCCTCACCATATGTGGGGCCTAGAAACCTTCTAAACGTTTCTGGGATTCATGGGTGAAGATGAACATATTCAAACTGTTGGCCTTGGCTATTGGTTGAATGCCAATCTAATGGTCTCCCTGTGCTTAACTGCGCTGGTTGATACCGGACCGACTAACGGTGCCGTACTATTTGTGTTCTTTTTAGATCTGACAATGGCACCGAAGAAGAGGTCTGACAAGTTCAGGCAGCTGTTGGATTCTCTAACTGATCTTCGGGATTTCAGAGAGGAGTGGGAGATCCCGGCCGACGTGAATATCATTCTTGCTCCCATCGGCGATACGGAGCCGGGGCCAGAGTACGTCCATGTGCCCATCATTGCCGTAGTTAAAGGGGGAGTAAGGTTCTCGTTCCACCCATGGATGACTCGTTTCTTCGGCGAGCTCAGCATTACACCGTCCCAAGTGACGGTGAACACATTTTGTATCTTGACGGGGGTTGTTAAATTGAATGAAACCCTCACACGGGCGGACCGACTTGACTTCGAAGATCTCTTCGGAAACTATATGGTCGGCTTCAATGAGAAGTCCAAGAAATATTACCTCGACCGGACGCCCAACCAGACCGGCCTTATTGCAGATTTGCCGAACTCAGACAAGTATGCCGAGGATGTCATGATAGTCTACGGCAACTTCTTCACTCCGGTGGGGGATCTTACCATCCCATTCCGGAAGGGCGCCCCGGGTATACATTGCTTCCTCTATCGCGCCTTTTCCTTCTGTTGATGTTTTCTGACTTTGTGTCTTCTTTTGCACACTCCGGTCGCCTCAACAATTTTAAGAATAAAGCCGACGCGGACAAAGTTAGGCAAGCCTTCGAGCTTTCCAAGGATCGGCGATCGACTCCAACTCTACTACTCATACTCTCAAGACTCGGCCAGCTCCTGCCGAAGCTTCCGGTTCATACCCTGTCGAACTGTCCTCACCTCATCCAGCCGAAGAAGAGATGGGGCCCCGCAAAGTGATTGATCTGGAAGAAGAGGCTCTCGGTACTGACCCCGTTGCAATGGATGTCGATCCCTTAGTGGCTATCATTAAGGAGGTGCTGGCGGGTCGGACCAGAGTTGCTCCTATAGAGGCCGAGATGAGGGATGCTCTGGCACAAAAGAGGGCCAGGCAGTCTGATAACGTAACCTTTGCCGAACACTCTACATCTGCCGCAGAGAAGACGACCATTCCAGATTTTGCGACCATTGAGACGACGGTGTATTCTCAGAGGGCGGTGCAGGCGTGGGCGCCCAAGCTCTCTTACAAGGGTGTTGAGGCCATTGAGAGCGACCTGTTTGTGGAATGCCCGAATGTGGCGATGGCGCTGCTTCAAGCCTTCACCCTGCCGATGGAGATGGAGCAGCTTCCCAAAGGCCCCCGGACCTGCTTCCGGCAGATGATGTATCACGGTGCTATGGTAAGACCATTTATTAATTGCTTTCATATTCTATCTTCCACTTCGGCACGGTTGTAACGATCCTTGAATTTCTTTGCAGATGATGGTTGTTGGCGCCGGTATAGACTGAAACATTGGTGATCTCCAGGCTGCTCGCCGTCTGGCAGAGAAGGAGGCCGAGACAGGATGTAAGAAGCTTGAAGAGGCAAGCAGCTCCTCAGTCGAGCTGAGAAATAAAGCCAAGGCTATCGAAGCAACTGTAGATATAAACGTTGCCGAGCTGAATGTGAAGAATGCTCACATCGCTGCTGTAGATGCCGAGATTCTTAGGCTGAAGGCCGAGCTGGAGGAGCAGAAAAATAAGATGGATGAGCAGGATGAGCACCACTACAATCGTGGATTTGATGAGGCCGAAGCAGGATACCGTGACCAGGTGGCCCAGTTGAAGGAGAAGCTCTTCAAAAAGGACTGGGTTTGTACTATGGTCTCAATGGGAGTTGAGGATCATACTTCGGCAATGGGGGAAATCCCCCTCATAGCGTTGGCCAAGGGCGGAGCTTGGTTGAGATCTGCTCCGCCGGCACCTCCTCTTGTTGATACCGAGGCTGCTGAGCCTGCTGCTGGGACCGAGGGTACCGGGACCGGTTCTGTTGTGGCCGACCTTGCTCATTCGGCTCCCTGATGTGGTTTTTTGCATCCTTTCTTTTTTGCTTTTGTTTGTTGCTATTTTTGGATCGGGTCAACCTGTGGCCGGTCCTAACCTTTTTAATAAAGAATTTCTTCCAATTTCTGCTAAGTCTTTTGTCTGCACGACTGCCACTCTTATGTCTGATATGTGCCCTTCTTCCCCTAGCCGAGGAAAATGTTTTGCTGAGTCAAAGCTTTGACCTCAGCTAGGCAGCATACTTTAATGGATTGTAATTTGTGAGTTGCCTCGGTAACTACCGAAGCAATACTTGTACATTTTTTAGATAAATGCTAACTTTGAGTGTTCTTTCGGCAAAACCATTGAAGCGATGCGTACACGCTTTGTATATGAACGGCAACTATAAGCTGCTTCGGCAAAACCACCGAAGAGCTGCATGCGCGTTTTATAGATGAATGGCAACTGTAAGCTGATTCGGCAAAACCACCGAAGAGCTGTATGCGCGTTTTATAGATAAACAACTGTAAGCTACCTCAGCTATACCATCGAGGAGCTGCATGCAAGTTTTATAGATGAACGGCAACTGGAAGATGCCTCGGCTATACCACTGAGGAGTTGCGTGCATGTTTTATAGATGAACGGTAACTGTAAGCTCGTTCGGCAATGCCACCGATGAAAAATATATACAAATCTTGACACAAGAATTTCCTGGGAATGGTTTCATTGATTGAATGAGGGCCCTAGGCCAGATTACATGTCGGCTAGTGATAGTACAGTCTCAAGTTTGTAGCGTTCCACGACCTCGGTATTGGCGTGTCGTCTAACTCCTCGAGTCGATAAGCCTCGGTCCCTGTCTGGCCGACCACTCTGTACGACCCTTCCCAGTTGGGACCGAGCTTTCCATCTGAACTCTTTTTCTTGTTTCCCACAACCTTCCTTAAGACAAGGTCGTCAATCTTGAAGGCCCTTGGCTGGACCGTCTGTGCGAAATTTCTTTTCACTCTTTACTGGTAAGATACTAGTCTGATCCTGGCTGAATCTCGTATTTCTTCGGTCAGATCTAGGTCTTTCTCGATTGTTGCACTGTTGGTAGCTTTGTCAAATGTTTCGGTTCGGATTGTCGGCAGCCCGACTTCCAATGGAATGACTGCTTCCATGCCGAAGGCCAGTGAGAATGGGGTTTGCCCTGTAGAGCACCGAGGAGTTGTTCGGTAAGCCCATGGGACACTAGGAAGCTCTTCGGCCCATCTTCCTTTTGGTGCTTGAAGTCTTCTTTTGATGCCACTGCCGATCGTCTTGTTGGATTCTTTGGCATGTTCGTTGCCTTGTGGGTAGTGGGGGTAGAATTGTAGAATTTGATTCTGTGCTCGGCACAGAAATTGGTGAAGAGATCCCCCACAAACTGAGTACCATTGTCCGAGATGAAGGCGTACGGTATGCCGAAGCGAGAGACAATGTTTTTCCAAGCAAATATTTTGACGTCTTTGTCTTCAATGGTGACTAGAGGTTCGGCCTCCACCCACTTGGAGAAGTAGTCTATAGAAGTGATTAAGAACTTGAATCCCCTAGTGTCGTAGGGAGCTTGCCGACGATGTCCAAGCCCCACTGAGAGAAAGGCCATAGACTGGTCAACGGCGTCAGCTCTTCAACTGGTTGTCTGATAATTGGGGAGAATCTCCGGAAGGCGTCACATTTCTTCACTATCTGTTCTCCATCTTCAATTATCTTCGGCCACCAATAACCTTGTGAGATGGCCCAGTGAGCAATGGACCTTCCCCCTGTATGGTCTCTGCAACTGTCGAAGTGGAGCTCTTGCAGAACTCCCTCCACCAGTGTTGGATGTACACAGAGGAGGTACGGTCCTGAAAATGATCGTCTATAGAGTTTCTCCTGAGGGCCTAACTAGAACCGAGCCGACTTGTGGACAATTTAGTGGGCTTCCCTCTTATTTGTTGGTAGAGAGCCATCTTTCAAGAATGAGATGATGGGGTCCATCCAACTTGGACTCTGGCTGATGAAAAAGACAGTGGATGGCTTCGGTGCTTCTATGCTCGGCTGATCCAGGCTCTAGATGCTGACTGTCCTCCGTTCTATGACTTCTGCTGCTAAGGCTATTCCTGCTAGAGCATCGGCGTGGGCATTTTGCTCCCTGTCGACCTGCTGGATTTGGAATTGATTGAACAGCCTCAGCTTCTCCTTAGCTTTCTGCATGTATCTTCCCATCCGCTCGTCTCGGCACTCGTAGTCGCTGTTGATCTGGTTGACTACGAGCTGAGAGTCACTGTAGATGATGAGGTTCTGAATCTCTAGCTCTTCGGAGGCCTTCAAATCTTGCTAGCAAGGCTTCATACTCTACTTCATTGTTGGAAGCACTGAAGTTGAGCCGGAGGGAATGTTCGTGGGTGACGCCCTCAGGAGAAATAAGGACGACTCTGGCCCCATTCCCTCGGCAATTGGAAGTGCCGTCGACGAACAATCTCCATGAATCCTGATCCTGCAATAGCTGTGGATGGGTTTCCTCGGCCGGAATTCCTTCGGTATGAGGTTCCTCTGGCCGAGGAGAGAATTCTGCAATGAAGTCGGCCAAGATCTGACCCTTGATGGCTGTCTTTGGTTAGAACTTGATGTCGAAGTTTGCCAATTCGACAGCCCATTTGGTGATTCGGATAGATAGGTCGGCCCGTTTTAGCAGTGCCCGAAGAGGGAACTCAGTAAGGACCACAATAGTATGTTCTTGGAAGTACGGTGCAAGTTTCCTGGAGGCAATAACCATAGCATATGCAAGTTTTTCAAGAGGAAGATACCTGGTTTTCTGCGCTGATGAGAGATTTGCTTGAGAAGTGGACCGGCAGCTGCTCAGGCCCTTCTTGTCAAACCAATGTTGAGCTGACGGCATGTGGAGTGACGGCAAGATATAGGAACATCTCTTCCCCTTGCATTGGTTTGGAAAGAAGGGGAACCGAAGAGAGATATTCTTTAAGATTGCCGAGGGCTTCCCTGCACTGCTCGGTCCACAGAAAATGCCGTCGGTTCTTCTTCTTTAGTACTTCGTAGAATGGGAGGCATTTGTTTGAGGATCTGCTAATGAATCAGTTGAGGGCGGTCGCCATCCCTGCAAGCTTCTGTACTTCTTTTAGGGTTCTGGGCTCTTCTAATTTCTGGATGGCCGAGATCTGAGAAGGGTCGGCCTCAATGCCTCGGCATGTGACGAGATAGCCCAAGAAATTTTCTGAGCCGACTCCGAAGGCACACTTCGAAGTGTTGAGCCGAAGCTTATGTTTCTTCAGGATGTCAAACACCTTCTGTAGGTATGCTAGATGATTTCCTTAGGCTTTGCTCTTGACCATAATATCGTCGAAGTAAGCTTCCATAATATCGCCGAGCTGAGAGTTGAACATTTTGGTGATCATCCTCTGATATGTCGCTCCGGCATTCTTGAGGCCGAAGGGCATGACTCGGTAACAGAACAGTCCCCTGGGAGTGATGAATGCTATTTTCTCTTGGTCTAGGCCAAACATTGCGATCTGGTGATACCCACGATAGGCATCCATGAAGCTCATTCTGGGATGTCCGACCGTTGAATCGACTAGCTAATCTATTCTGGGCACTAGGAAGCTGTCTTTGGGGCAAGCTTCATTGAGGTTAGTGTAGTCCACACAAACCCTCCACTTGCCGGTCTTCTTTTTGACCACCACCATGTTGGCTAGCCATGTGGGGTAGTGAACTTCTCGGATCACCTGCGCTTCGGTCAGACGGTCGACTTCTTCTATAACGGCATCGGTATGAGCAGCTACCGACTGTCGGGCCTTCTGGATGACTGGCCAGTACTCCGGACGGATGTTGAGGTGGTGGCTGATGAAGTTAGGATCCACGCCTGGTATCTCATAGGGCATCCAGGCAAACACCTCCACATTATGCTTTAGGAAGCTGATCATGGCCTCTTTGTCGTCTTCGTCCAGTTGTGAGCCAATAAGAAAGAAGCGCTCCGGATTGTCGGCGCTGAGGGGCACAGTGACGAGGTCCTCAATAGATTTTGTCGAGGCACTCGTACCGACATCCTCCAGTACCGGTTGATCTGGAACCTCTGCCTAGTGGATTTGCTCAGGGGTGACCTTCCCTTTGACAACAACGATGCAGCACTACTTCGCCGAGGTTTGGTATCCCCTAAGCTCCTCCACACCTCTACTGCTGATAAATTTAATGACCTGGTGGTATGTGGAAGCCACTCCCTTGATTCTATAGACTCAGGTTCGCCCCAGGATAGCATTGTAGGGAGATGGGACGTCGACTACCACAAATTGCACCTCGGTAGTGACCGAGTCGATGGTCACTGGGATGAGAATTTTACCGAGCGTCCAGACAGATGCCGCGTTGAATCCTACCAGTGGCACGTTGGTCTATAGTAGGTCTTCTGCCTTATACCCCATTTTCTTGAACATGGAATAGTACATGATATCTGCCGAGCTGTCGAGGTCAATGAGGACCCTGCAGACCTAGCAGTCGGCAACCTATAGAGTGACGAAT
>NMUG010011359.1:0-10651 GCA_002855965.1 Monotropa hypopitys
TTAATTTCCTTAACACATACTCAATATGGATTTACTTAACTTAAGTCATACATGCTAATTCTTTTTTCCAACAAATGTAACTTAGGCATGTGAAGTTTTCATGTCCATTTTTCCTAACAATAATATCTTAACATGTTATCTTTCCAATGTCAATGAGCCTATTTATGATTTTTATCTTGAGAGCATATGGCAACATTCATGTGAGGCAAACTTATAGATATTCATCAATGGAGCATATGAGGCCAACATGCTTAATAAGAACAACATGTATAGATTTTCATAATTTGAGCATGGCATGTGTGTTCAATCAATTATTCTAGTGATATACTAACCATGAAGCATTTATTCACTCACAACTACACTACAAGTCCATATTAGAAAGATATGCCATTGAAAGATTTTTAGGACTTGTCATGAGTTCTCTACCTCACTACATAAGGATTAGCCATTGTAAGGATATGTGAGGTAGGAGTGTGAGTGTATTCAAGGACCAAAGGTTCTTTCTTAACCACCTATCAAAATAATATACAAGTGATAGCACTAGGTGTGTATAAGGGAACCTACTGTTTTAATGTAGAGCAAGCACAAGAAGAATATCAGTAGGTTTCAATGCTTAGAAGATATTCAATGCAAGAAGCTGTATATTTTTGTTTGATATGTAAAGATGAAAAAGCTTGCAGCTGTGTATTCAATGGAGTGGTAGTTAATGAATCAATCAATACAAAGTGAGAAGTGACTTACTGATTTAGCCAAGGATACCACCTCAGGAGCTCTCTCAACACACCTGATGCCTTAGTCGAAAAATACCACAGAGCAGACTACCTTGTTCTCTCACTCTATCGGACCCTCTCTCTCAGTATCTCCTGATGTGCTTTTTATTTCTTGAAAATGTATTGGCTAAGTGTAACGTTAGGAATAGATACAGCCATCCTTTGAAAGGGACATCACACACTTAATGATTCAGACTGACTTCTGAGACGTCCCAGTCGAGAGACATGCAATTGGCACTATTGCCTTTTTGTCTGAGAACCCAGACAGGTTCTAATTTCGGCAAAGAATTGATTAAGGTCAAATTGGATTCAATCAGCTTTGAAATGGTCTGAGAATGATGTTAAAACATTTAATTTAATTTGCACGAATCTTCTAGACTCCCCCAGCTCAACCAGATCGAATTCAAAATCAAAATCCGAAAATCTGCAGACCAGCAGATACACCGGTAGACGCACCAGTCTAGACACTGGTGGATCCGGTCTCTGCGCCGGTCCTTAGGCCGGTCCCTAGTGAATTTCCAAAATTGATTTTCTTGCTTATTTGATCGAATATTCACTTTCCTCTTACCGGGAGTAAATGTTTGAGACACTTGAGGATCTAGAGAATTAATCTAGTCTTTCTAGATTGGTCATATGACACCTTTTGTTCAATGATTATCATTTCTCTAATTTAGGTGCATAGATTTTCTTCACTTACGCATAAAGACCTCTAGACCTTATTCTCAGGCATATGAGAACAATTAGTAATGGGTTGAGACATCATTAAAACCAAGCCCTATCACAGAGTACTCTCTTAGACCGGACCCTCCGTCCCCCAATGTTCAGACAATGGAAGCCGACGGTCGGAGCATGTCAGAGGCACAGAAGGGGGCCTTGGCAGATTCATAGAAGTTATTCGTAGATGGAGCCTCAAATAGCTGGGGAAGTGGTGCCGGAGTAGTACTCATCTCTCTTGACGGTCTCATCCACGAGCATTCCCTTTAGCTTAATTTCAGCGCCTCCAACAACGAGGCAAAATATGAAGCCCTAATTGCCGGACTAGCTGCCGCCGAAGAGCTCAAAATTCATAGCCTGGCCGTCTTCAACGACTCTCAGTTGGTCGTTAACCAAGTTACCGGCAAGTATGAATGTCGGGAAAACCGAATGGGAAAGTACATGGAAAAAGCCAGGGACATGATAATGGGGTTTCCAAACATCCACATCCAACAGGTCGGCAGAGAGCAAAACGCGCATGCCGACACATTAGCAGGAATTACTTCGATAGCAGAAGCAAGGGAGCACAGAACAATTAGCATCCGGAGTTTGAACTGACCAAGCATTGAGCTGCCATTAGAATGCCGGATCTTCTACATCAACTAGGGGCCGAGTTGGATCGATCCAATCGTTGCATATCTTAAGGATGGAGCTCTGTCGACAGACAAGAAGACAGCTCATCGAATCATTCAAAAATCGGCTCGGTACTGGCTATCTCCGGACAACAAACTCTACAAGAAGTCATTCTTTGGGCCCTATCTTCTCTGTGTGCACCCCACACTGACCGAAGGAGTTCTCCACGAGCTCCACTCCGGCACCTGTGACGCCCACACAGGGGGGAGATCGTTAGCCCACCGAGCAATCTCTCAGGGATACTGGTGGCCAAAGATGATGGAGGAGGCCGAGCAGCTAGTCAAGAAGTGTGATTCATGCCAAAGGTTCTCTCCAATCATCCGGCAACCTGCCGAAGAGCTCACCCCTCTGACCAGCCCTTGGTCGTTCGCCAAATGGGGCTTGGACATTGTAGGAAAGATGCCGACAGCTCCAAGGGGATTCAAATTTCTCATAACGGCCACAGACTACTTTTCCAAATGGGTAGAGGCCGAACCCTTGGTCACGATCGAAGATAAGGACATAAAGAGATTCACTTGAAGAAATATCATCTCCCGCTTCGGCGTACACTATGCTTTTGTGTCGGACAATAGCACTCAGTCCATCGGAGACCTATTCACCAGCTTCTGTGCCGAGCATAGAATCAAATTCTACAACTCAACGCCTCATTACCCCCAGGGCAATGGACAAGTCGAAGCTTCAAACAAGATGGTCGGTAATGGCATCAAGAAGAGATGGGAAGCTGCTAAAGGAAGATGGGCCGAAGAGCTACATAGTGTGCTCTGAGCCTATCGAATGACACCTAGAAAATCTACCGGCCAGACCCCTTTCTCCCTAGCCTTCGTCATGGAGGCTGTCATTCCACTAGAGGTCAGGGTGCCAACCATCAAAACCCAATCCTTCAACGAAGACGCCAATAGTTCAGCCATTGAAAAAGACCTGGACCTAGCCGAGGAAAGAAGGGATTTGGCCAGAATCCGGATAGCAGCGTATCAGCAAGGAATGGCCAAGTCTTTCAATCGATCGGTTCGACCAAGAATATTAAAAAAGGACGACCTGATACTCCAAAAAGTCGTCGGCAACAAGAAAAAAAGCTCTGATAGAAAACTCGGTCCTGGAACGCCACAAATCTGAGGAGATATTACCACTAGTTGTAGCAACGTCATTGTCCAAAGTGCCTTAATCAAATTTTTGGTTTTGCTCACATAAACATTGCCTACGGTTGCCAATTATCCTCAAAATTGAGCACCCCGTCGGTGGTTTTGCCGACGGGTTGGTGGTAGAGCCGAAATCTGGTAAGCATATGGTAGCAATACCGGAGAGCTGATACGGTTGCCAATTATCCATAAAATTGAGCACCCTGTCGATGGTATTGCCGACGGGTTGATGGTAGAACCGAAATCTGGTAAGCATCCGGTAGCAACACCGAAGAGCTGATACGGTTGCCAATTATCATCAAAATTGAGCACCCCCGTCAGTGGTATTACCAACGGAGCCAAACTAAGGGAATGGTCCCTAGAGTCGGCACCCTCCCCTAAGTAGGGAAGGGAAGCAAAAGTTCAGTTAAAGCAACAGTTCAGTTAAAAGAAGTCCATGGTTACATCGAGAAAAAAGCTCAAAGCCACATATCGGCATTAGAGCAACAACACAAAGGGGAAAAACAAAAGCTAGTCATGCGTCGGCCTGAGGATCAATTGCATCCTCTTCAACCTCGACCAGCAGACACCCAGGAGTCAGGAGTGAGGTAGACTCCGGAATGGCATTCATAATGGCCAGGTCATCCTTATTCCCGGCAGACCGGAGAGCAAGGATCTAGCCCTTCTTGAACGCCCTCTCCCGAATCTTGTCAACCTGACCCAAGTACACCTGCTCGGCCTCATCGTAGCCCAGGTTATAGTTGATCCTCTCCAGTTGCAGGAGCTCGGCAGTATGAGCGTCTTTGGTGGAATGTAGCTCGGCGACATGCTAGGCCTTGATAGCATCAATCTCGGCCAACAGACGTGCATTGTCATCCTGGAACTTCTCATCATTGGCCTTAAGCTGAGCCACCTCTTCAGCCCTCCCAACCAAGATAGAGCCGGCTTCCTTCAAACGGCCATCCAGTTCGACTATATGTTTATGATCCGATGTAAGCTTCGTGATCGCATCGTTACAGCTAGTCTGGCTAATGGAATAATAAGTAAGACAGTGGGAGAGTCTCTCCTCCAAACCAACCATATGGGTCATCACCTGAAAAAATCAAAAGAATCAGTCAATGAATCATTGGCAGCAGAAAAGAAAGCAACAAAATAGCAACTCATACCTAACCCTGGTACATAACCAAGCTTCGGAAGCAGGCCCTAAGGCTGTTCGGCAAGGCCTCAACATCCTTCGGCAAGGAGAATGCATACATCAATGCCAATGTTACGTGAGCCGATTCTATCACACTATCGTGGGAGGTGGGCCGAACATCGCCAAAAACTAGATCAGGGACCCACGGCTCGGTCGGAGCTCCATGCTCAGTAGTAGTAGCAGGAATAGGATCTGTCACAGCCTTCCTCTTTCTGTCAGCTGGCGCCACCTCGGCTGTAGCTTCCACCTCTGTCACGACTGCCGCAGAAGATGTCTGGGGCTCCACTGGCCCCGTTGGCAGCTTTGTTCCCACCGTCTGGGGCTTCGGCAGGACCTGTTTCGTGGGCTTCAGCACGGTAGCATGGCCCTTCTTTTTCTTGGCCAGATTGATGGGATTGCATCCGTATTTCAACATTTCTGGTGCTTCTTCCGACTGGCCTATCTCGGTGGAAGATCCTTCTCCAGGAGCTCGAGTGTCAAGGCTGTGGGTGTATGAAGGAATGTAATCCAAAAGCGCCGTAGCCGAGCGCCTATTAGCCGAAACCTCTAACGCCTTCTTGACCCTATCCAGGTCAGCCTCAAGCTTCAGCGACGGCACTTTGGAAGAATCTGCATAAGTAAATACATCAGCAGGAGGCAAAAATCAGGTTTTAAATTAAAACCCAGTCAGCTTACCCAATGCACCGACGGCGCGGGGGATGGGGTATTCGTTGTCCGTTGGCTCAAAGTTGCCGGACACCACTAGATAATCATTGGCGTACTTATCAGAGTTCGGCAGGCCGAGAATGATTTTTTGGAGCTTGGGCCATCGGCCCAAGTAATACTTCTCCGATGTTTTATTGTAGCCAACGCAGTATTGGCCGAAGATGTCCTCGAAGGTCAGAGGCTCCCTCAGTCTCTCATTTAGCTTGGCCAGTCCCATCAGAATTCGAAATGTGTTTACCGTCACTTGCGACGGTGTCAACTCCAACTCGCAGAAGAATCGGAATAATAGGGGATGCAGGGGGAATCTGACCCCTCCTTCTACTACGGCCAAGATAGGAATGTGAATATGATCTGGACCGGGCTCTAGTACGTCCTAAGCAGAGAGGGAGATCTGCACATCGGCCGGTACAGAGTACTCGACTCGGAAGACTTTGACCGAGGCACCAAAGGCCAGGTGGATCCGAAATTTGTTCGACCATTTGGGAGCCATCTGAGAAAGAATCAAGAAATCCCATCAGTCGGTAATATCGGACCCGTCGGCAGAGCATGAAGAACAGGAAGGGCGCTTGGGCATCCAGCCCAAGGGACAGTCCATGCCAATCAGGCATCATAGGGGGGGACGAAAGGACACTCTGGTATATAGTGGTGTGATCAATGCACCACCACAAGGCTACCGTGAGTTTTCCTCCTTTCGATTCAGGAAATAACCAAAAACAACCCCAAATGAAGAAATAAATCGGTAGAAAGACAGTACGAGGCATCGCGAGTCTTACCTGTACGATTCACAGAGGAAGGAGCTTAAGATTCGCGAAGGCTGACAGACTTTGGATGATTCGCCGGATAGAAGTTCCAGAGAGCATCAAGGGTGGAAAACCCTTCTTCCCCCCCCCCCCTCCCCCGAAGTCCAGTATTTATAGGAGAGGGGAGGGAATGGGCGGTGGACCGACGCATCGGGAGTCGAGCCGACTCGTGTGAAACGTCGCGTCATCTACAGCTCCGACCAATGACGAGCGGCCACGTGCCCCCTCTTAATCAAAGTGACGGTTGGTCTCTCGGGGCTCGTGTCAGCATGTGCTAAATGTCAAATCAACCGACATGATGGCCAACTCCACACTGACGCGTGGAACTCCCATTATTGCGAGTAGACAACTTTATCGGGAACAGTGTCGGCGTGCGTTAAGCATCAAATTTGTAATACCCATACCTATTTTTAATATTTTAAAAATAAATTACCTATTTTTATCAAAAAAATTGGGGAGGAGTAATTTATATTTTTATGTGGTTAAAAATAATAATGAAAGAAAAGAATTAGGAAGGCTAAGGGTGTGAAGGAATTTACAATAATTTTATGTTAATTAAAAATGTCTCCTAATAATAATAAACACACATATATTATATGAAGAATGACATGCAAGGGGAATTAACCATTTTAGTGAAGGGCAATTTTGTAAAGATGTTAGAAATCTGATTAAGGGAGTATAAATAAGCTTTATACTTCCATTAGGGTTCATATCATTCTCTTGGAGGCTATCATAGAGTGATTCGAGAGAGATTGAAGGAGATTCACAAATCAAGGCTTTAGATCAAGGTTTTTGGAGTCAAATCCTTCACAAACATTGTTGCCAACATCTCAAAGGTAAAGGCTATGGTTTTGGTTTCTTATTTTCGTGTTTGGATTAGCACATATTAGTGATTTTTCACTAATCACGATTAGGAACTGTTTTATAGATCTCCTTCTTAAAAAACTTTGATTTCTATGATTTTTACTTAGTTTTGAAGTCACCAATTGAGTATGATTGGAGGGGAACACTATACTACAGTCTAGGGTAGTCAATTTTATGATTGGAGTCTCTAAAAGTCGATTTTATATAAGTTTAATTAAGAAAACTCAAAGTGAGATTAAGCAGATTTTCGATCTGCTGAAATCTGCACTGACCGGTATGCGCACCGGTATACCGGGTGGCATGCCGGTCTCGTACCAGCCTTAAGGTTTTTGCCCAGTAACCCTTAGTTGATGTCAAAACGAAAATATATACAACTGGCATGCCGGCCGATATGCCGGTCGGTACACCGGTTATGGTACCGGTTATCATACCGGTTTTTGATGAATTTGGGCAGTGAGGTTGGTCGTGACACAAAAACGAAAATTTGTACTAACCGGCATGCCGATCGGCATGCTTGGCGGTATACCGGCTTGGTACCGGTTTCCCTACCGGTTTTGGAAAATTTGAGAAAAAGGCGTTTTTGGAGAAATCATCATTTTTATAATAATGATAAACATATTTTAAGAATATTTCAGATGTGGCAGAGGTTAAATAAGTCAGTGGGTAATATTTAATAAATTATCAAAAATTAATTATTAAGGGGAAATTCTTATATTCTCTTAATTTTATAACAGGAGACCAGTCCGATTCTTCTAAGGCGGTTCTATGATTTTGTTGTGGTGCTACGCTTGCATATTCTAGGTGAGTGTGTAGATTACTTACTTTTATAGAATTGTAGATTGACATGATTGCATGATGTGGTGTTCTTGACTGTTGGGCCTGTTCGATGGTGATGTTTACGTGTTCTACTTATTGTTCGTTTTTGGGACTTAGTATAACATGTTTACTTGTTCATATGATGGTTGAATTACATGGTTAGATATCATGCTACTTATTGGTTAAAATTGTAGATGATCATATGCTTAGAATTACACTTTTACACTCTTGGAATAGTATGTCCAATGTTATGATGGCATGTTACTTGGTGACTTTAGTCGATGACAATGATGATGTTGTATCCTCTTTATTTGTTACTGAATTCAAGCATGATTTATAATCCTATCTTGATGTCTACGATGATAGAAAGAATGCTATAATTGTTGTAGATGAAAATATGCAAGCATAGTCTCATTCTTATGCTTAACGATGATAAAGATGTGGTGTTTGATGATGTTGATATCCAATAAGCATATTTTCATGATGATGTATGATGATAAAAGAAGATGAGATAGATGTAATTTCATGGTGCATGCATACATTCACATGCCAATGCACAACGATGTTGGCTAGTAGAGCGGGATGTCCTCCATAGCCTTGTTTAATGATGAATGATGATGTTGACTAGTGGAGCAGGATGTCCTCCATAGTTTATTTATTGATGATTAATGTTGACTAGTGGAGCGGGATGTCCTCCATAGTCTTAACGATGATTGATGATGTTGGCTAGTGGAGCGGGATGTCCTCCATAGTCTTGTTTGATGATGATGACGGAAGCTTCCAAAAATATTAAAAAGACGCATATCATACATTCATATGTCTTGGTACATTTATTTTCTGTTGAGGTCTACTTGAGGGGAGAGGCACAACCCCTTCGTTTACTTTGTTGTTGGACTACATGTGGGGAGAGGCACAACACCTTCGTTTCTCTTTTATTTTTGTAACATGTTGATCTCTTTTCTATATGGTTTGTGAATCTGACACTCCTGGATATTGTTGCCTGCTTGTGTTGTGGCATTTTATCCAGGTAAGGAGACTTAGCGGTTCATTGCCAGTTATTCAGACTCTTTCAGCAGGAGTCTTTTCTCAGTAGCAGATCTTAACACTTCTTTTCCTCTACCAGTTGTAAGGTGAGGATTGAGGGACTTTTGATATTCAGACTATTAGTTTTCTTTTGCAATAGACTGGTGTTTTGGGACCTTGTTCTGGGTCATTTCTTTACGTTAGACTGTCACACTTGGTACCTTTCGTGGTTGGAGTTTTTATATTACTATCTTTTATTCCACTGCATAATTTTTATTAAAAAGAAAAAAAAATTATAGTTTTTGAAAAATAAGAACAAGTAGCCCTTCGTTAGTATTTAATGTGTGGCGATTCGTAGCCGGATTATAAATTTTTCTATTAATCCGGGACGGGTCGTTACAGCTTGGTATCAGAGCTCTAGGTTGTAAGATCCTTGGAACAAGTGTGACATAGGATGTTGAGTCTCTTGAGGCGAGTGATAGGTTGAGTCAGTTGTTCTACTCTTTCGGAAATCGTTGTGTGTGTTACTTTGGCACCCGATGGACTACTTTGAAATCTGATTTGAAAATCGCCTGATCAACGTATTTTCAAGTGAGAGGTCTTGGGAAGTTAGTCGGAAAAGTACAATTATACCGGAATCCTGTGTCTAGAACGATGTATAGGTGATCAATGGCAATGAACCCTTAGGTGTCAGATTGTTGTTTGTACAATTCTTTGCTTGATGATTGTGCCTGATTTGATGATATAAGATGAAAAATGTGCTTATTGTATTTATATTATTGATGAATCAGGATTGTGATGGATAACGTTGAGGATGCTGCTTCGACCGGTCCTGCTATTGGGGAGGTGAATCAGCCCCAGGCACCGGTGAATCCTCCTATCTTGACTAATGCTGAGAGAGTAGAGGCCGCAATGGCCCAGTTTCTGGAAAATTAGGCGGCATTTATGCAGTGGCAGACTGCACAGCGAGCAGAGGCAGTTGCCACAGGTGTTCTTGATAGATTCCGCCGTCTATGCGCTTCTGAGTTCGATGGTTCTGTTGCTCCTGATGTGGAAGAAAAATGGCTGCACGGGGTGGAGCGTGTATTCTCTACTTTGAGAGTTCCTGAGGCGGAGAAGGTGGACTTGGACACCTTCAATCTGAAGGGCGAGGCCTTATTTCGGTGGGAGGCTTTTCAGAGACAGATGACAATGCCAGTGGATGGGGAGGTTGCTGTTCCCCCTCGTGTTGCAACTTGGGAGCTCTTTGTAAAGGACTTCAATGATCAGTACTGTCCAGCTACCTACAGATTGGATCAGCACAATGCATTTCTCTATCTAAGGCAGGGTTCGATGTCAGTTTCTGAGTATGAGGCAAAGTTTGCTGCCTTATCTCGATTTGCAGTTTAGCTAATTCCTACAGATGCAGACAGATGTCATCGATTCAGGCATGGCCTGAATGCTAGTGTGGCCACGTGATTGACCTCTTTTAGAGAGAGAGAGACTATGCCGATCTTGTTGATATGGCTCGGCGTATTGGCAGAGATGTGGATATGTTGAATGAACAGCGTTCGAAGAAAAATAATTTTGGTGGAGGATGGAAGGGTAAGTCCTCTGGTGCTGGAGGAAGCTTCAAAACTGGGGTGAATAAACCCCCTTTCAAGAAGCGCCACGGTGGCTCTAAGTCGCAGGGAAGCTGGGGAAAGAAAGATGGAAGTCAGAATCAGGGAAGCCAGTCAGTGGGCAGTGCTCCAAGTGGAGAGCGAAAATGTTTTGCGTGTGGTGAAGTTGGGCATGTGCAGAGGGATTGTACGGGTCCTAGAGATGGTGGTTCGAGATTCAAGTGCCTCAATTGCGGAGAGTGGGGGCACAAATCTCCACAGTGTCCGAAGCCGCGTGAGTCGGCACCTTCTGCAGTGGTAGGTTCTTCAGGGGGAGCTGCTGCTAGTGTTGGCAGCCAGATGAGGCATGGTCGTGTCTTTGCTATTACTCGTCAGG
>NMUG010011360.1:0-10652 GCA_002855965.1 Monotropa hypopitys
TACGAAGAATCTTTTCGATCAAATGGACAACAACTCCATTCTACCTGATAAGGATCTGACAGATATCAGGGCAAATGTTGCCCCCCCCAAAGGTTGAATTGTGTGGCTGGCTAGCACTCCAGGATGCGCTTACAACCAAGGATATGCTAGCCAAGAGAAAAATCAAAATATTCAACTCGCAACAAGTAACGTGTGTGTTCTGTGGGAAATATGTGGAGAACGTGGACCACCTGCTCTTGCTGTGTGATACAAGCTGCAGAATTTGGTCAGCCATGTTAATCAGATGGAATCATAGGTGGGTGTGTCCCCCAAATTTCAGATCGTGCAATGCGTAGTGGTGGGGGGCACCATTCAGGGGTATTGAGAAGGCTATGTGGAGAATAACTTTTTCGTGGTTCTGTTGTCGATTTGGGGTTCAAGAAATTATACAATACTCAAAGAAAAAATTAAAAATGAAGCAGAAATTGGTGAAACAGCAGTCTTCACGGAAGCTTCGTGAGCTATGAGTCATTTGGATCTGCACCTCTACTCCATCTCTGACATAATCAACAACCTCGACGGGGTAAGGTTCATCGTTGCTGGCAGGGCGGTCAAGACAGCGAATCAGAGAGGGTAGCGAGAGATCTACATCCAAGTGGCCAGAACGCAGATCGGTAGTGGGGCACCAACATATAGCTCAGCAACAAACTTCATCGTGATAGTAGAATCAATCGCTCTCCTGGAAATAAAAGAAGCAGAGGTGCAGGTCAGACGGGCTCTATAGACAAAGGATCGCAAATAAAATTTACTTATCTGGAGGGAGAAGTCAGGATCATCTCGACTGTGCAGAAGGCTGGGTTTCCACCAGGACGCTCGAGATCGGGGGTACACAGTGTGGAGAAGGAATGGGTATGATCGCCATGTAGCGAGGGAGAGGGGGGCTTGGAGAGGAAGAGTGGTTATATGAATTATGGCGGTGGGGAGATAATGATGAACGACTGAATGGCTATCAGGGAGTAGGTGGGTACATCTGGGGGGTTGGGCTACCGGATGGTCTGGTGAGGGAGGGAATAATCCAATGTATTGGTCGCGGTTGTAAGGGGCTAGTATGGCTCTTAATTGTGATGTAATTATCATTATGGTAATTTAATAAAGACTGTTTCGTTTTTCAAAAAAAATAAACACTCAAAGCACATAACATGAAATCAATGCACCTATAAAGACTAAATATCTCCCTAAAGACCTAAGTTTTCGAAACTGAAAGTTATGATACCAAATTGTCAAGCCCCGGAATTTCAATCTTTTTTTGAAATATAAAGATATGATAACATTTGACAAATATTCAAAACTCATACCCAATCCAAAGTGCGGAGAATAAAAGGGGATGAGAATACAAGCACACAAGCAAACAAATGAAAAGTTAAAGAGTTTTACAAGTCCAAATCAAATACAATCCGGGTATATGAATTTAAAGAAAGACAAAATAATATAAAAGTAAATGATTCCAAGAAAAGGGGTATCATGTACCACACTTCAAAGCAAGCTAAGGAATGACCTCCAATCTCCTCGGCTAGGTAAGTGAATCCGTACCTCAAAATAGAGGGTTAGACAAAATCCTAATTGAGATAATCTATAGCCAAATATCCCTAAAGTTGGGACAAGAGATGCGAGTGCGAGAAAAGTAAAGTATGCATGCAATGAGGACCATTTTCATAACTTCAAAACCATTTGATTCTTAATACCATTTTCCAATTCCTTTTTCCTTTCCAAACCATCCAATTTATCGATTTCATGATATTCTTCCAAAACTACTCAGCTTGACGATATCAAGGAGTTCCATTTTTAAAACACATTTTCTTTTCTTCTAAAGAATACAATTGTATCAACTCATTTAGATTTCTTCCAAAATACTCAATTTGACGAAATCAAGGAGATTAGTATTTTCATTTATCATATCAACCTTGACGAAACAAGAGAGACAAATATCAAATTCTGCATCTTCTCAACCTTAACGAAATTAAAGGAGTCATGTATCAATAATTTTTTATCCAATGTTAAGAGTTATTAGGTTTCGGTTAGTTCCACAGTAGAAGTCCGTCAACTAACTACCCGTATAATTCCTCGTATTATCTGACGCGTCTGGAAGGCCCAGTCAAACTCCCATTGTGCAATGTCGTAGGTGCAAATCCACCGAGGGAAAAATTCTCAAATATAAGTAATCGCCAACCCAACTCATCTATCATGTTTAGGTCAATTAAAGGTTCGTTTAATTAATTCAATAAATTAGAAAATCCATTTCTTCTAATCTTTCCAAGTGACCAAAAACATGATTTTTCTCAAAATTGATTTCCGAATATCAAATTTCAAAGGGCAATTCTATATACAACCATTAAAAGGCTAAATACAGCCTATTTTTTTTTTGAATTTTTGGACATTCGGACACAAACTTCCGAATAATTTTTTCACAAATTTTTTGAACTGTTCGGACGCAAAGTTCAGAAATGTTTTGAACACTTCGGACACTAACTTCCGAAATAACCTATTTCGTTCAGAAGTTTGTGTCCGAAGCGGAACCGTTTGAAAAAAAAACTGTGGACTGTATTCAACCATTAAGTGGTTGTATATAGAACTGCCCAATTTCAAATTTCAGGAAGGTCATAGGACCATTTTTTCAAAATCAATTTCTTCCAATTTCAACCCAATTTCAAAATCCCAACAAGACCCAAATTAGGGTTTTATAAAAATTGGGGCTTTAATCAAACTAATTTGGGGATCTTAAAATTAAACTCATAGTAGACCAATTGATGCACATAGGACCCAAGGAACTCAACCAATTTAGTCAATTTCATGAAAACCCAAAATCTAGGTTTTTAACAAAATTAGGGATCTTACAAATTAACTTGGGAATCATGAAATTGAAGTCATAGGGAGTTCAATGAGACATAAAAGAACCTAATCCCTCAAGAAATTAAAGGGTTAAGAAGACCCATAAGCTCCATCTATGAAAATAACATCATGCTTTTTAGAAAATCTAGAGGGGGAGAGAAGCATACCAACAAGAGAGATAAGAGAGATAGAAAACTCTACCTTTCAATGTGAACCACGAACAAACCCTAGATGAGGGCTCTTGACACCACCATGATCCATGTACATCAATGGATATCCCTTGATTTCCTCTCCAACGTTAATGAAAGCGATTTCTTCAAGAACACACTCAGTCTCTTGGAAATAAAGAGAGAAGGGAGAGAAAATCTTGAGTTGTAGAGAGATAGGATGAGAGACGGAAGAGAGAGAAGTGTTCTGAACTGAAATGAGAGTTTTTCCCTCTAAGAGGTGTATTTATATCCCTCAAATGGACCAAAACACCCTTCATTTAAAAATCCGAACAGTCAGAATTTAACTCGCGAATTACTGGTAATGTGGAGCTGTATTACCGGTAATTAGAGCCGCAACATCTCTCCTCCCAAGCCTCTACACACTCCACCACCTCTGTATTACCGGTAATACAGTTCCTGGTAATACGGGCTCCTCCTCTCTTCTTCCCTTCTTGCTTTCCCGGTAATTGGACCTTCTTCCCCTTCTCCTTTTTCGATAAAGACACTCTCGGCTTCTCTCCACACTCTCATCCTTCTCCATTTACCGATAAAGGGCCTCCGCCTCAGCTCTAGTTTTTCGGTAAATGGGGGAGTCTCCCTCCTTCTCTTCTCGGTTTTCCAAAAAATGGGACATCCCCTCTTCCTCATTTTTCCGGTAAATGGGGCCATGTCCCTTCTCTCTTTTCCGATAAAACCCTTTCTTCCCCTCTTCTCTTTTCTTGCTTTCCCGTAAACTTTCTTCCCTTCCCCCACTCTTTTCCCGGTAAATGGGGGATTTTTCCCATCTGTTTTCCGGTAAAGGGGAGGGCTCCTTCCCTCCTTTCTTTTGTTCTACTTTTTTTTTTTTTGGAAAATCACTGGGTGTTTTCCCCTATTCCCTCAAACCAAGTCTAGCTCAAACTCCAAGATTAGCACCAAATCTCTATAAGTCGTATTAATTCTCCAACATCAAACTTTAGACATATTTCAACATTTCCAAAAATGAGATATACCAATTCTTCAAACTCTGCCAACTTCCAATATTGGCTACCTAACCAAATTTTAAATTTGAGAAATATACACTTGAATTTCCGAGTCGCTACATAACCATTAGGCATGATTGTACACACATGTACGTAACATCTCATTTGACCGTGGGAACCCAATTGTACCTCTGTACATATACCCTATGTCAAGACTATTATAGCATGATCAGAAATCTCTTTGATTATTTAAAATCTCTATCTTTCTTATCTTTTCTCACTTTACTCAAATCTCATTTCTTTTTACTAAATCTCTTCCTTTTTATTAATCTCTTCCTCAAATCTCATTATCTCTTTATTAATGAAAAATTCCGTTCTTTTTCTCTTTATTAAACTCATCGTGTTTTCTCAAATCTCTTCCTCTTAATTATTCATAAAACTTGTTCTCTTTCTTTTTACAAATTCTTTACTCAATAATTTTTTCACAAAACCCGTCTTTGTTTCTCAAAAACCATTCTTTCTTTTATTTCCAAAACTCTGTGATCCGTAAACTTTATTTATTTCCCTTTATTTTTCCCCCATTTTCCTCATTCCATTATTTTATTCTCATAAATAATAATTTTCCCTTATTATTATTATTCCTTAACTCAACACCCATAATTATCCAATCAAGTATTTTTAATATTTCCCTTTTTATTTATTTATTATTATGAATAATAATTGTTTCTCCATAATATTATTATTATTGTAATAATAATATTAATCTCTTCAATTTAATTATTAACTCATAATTAAAATTAAATTTTATTTAATTTTCCCTTTAATTTTATCTTTCCTTATTATTCACTGTTGTACACACATCACCCGAACACCTAGTTATCGGTAACCAACTAGGCCTGGTTATCAGTAACTAGAACATATATATTTTTTAAAATTTACAGGTTACCAATAACATGCTCACCGGTTACCGGTAACCGAGGTATTTGTGATTTTCTAATTTCTCTGGATTTTTTCTAGGTTTTCTTTGTTTCCGCAACATGCGCCCGAGCGACCCTCCTAGCTCAAGCGACGTGATTTCTCATATTTTCTTCAATTTTTTATACGAATACACGATCTTAAACTAATTGAACAACCGAAATACATGATTTGGAGTAGATTTTTACCTTAATTTAGACTTGATTCTGGATGATTTCCAAAAGGTGGGTTTGGGTTGAAACTGGATTTGATTTTTCCTCTAAGTTCTTCTCCCTCTCCATTGATTTTCTACAAGTTCTAGTCCTCTCCTCTCTCCCATGATTCTCTGAAAGCAGGTACCTCTCTCTCAATTTCTCTCTTGATGACTCTCCCTCTTTCTACTATCTGATCTCACTCTCGATTGTTATCTCTCTCTCCCCAGGTTGTTACATATGTTATGTATCGTATATAATCTAGCTCCTTATTCTCTCTTCCTCCTCCACATAACCTCTTCGTTGTATATTTCCCAACCTTCCACGTTTCGTTTTAGGTTACAACTCATCCCTCAATCTCGCTCTCTCTCCCCTCCATGAATTCGTTGGTTGTATCTATCTCTCCCTCTCACGTATCTCTCATGCTATAGCTCTCCACGTAGTGATTTTGCATATTTTAAAAAATTTACACTAACCCCCCTTCTAGTGTCCACTTGTTTGCAAATAAGGCTCCTACTTTATTTACTTATTATTCAGACCTTATTTCTCTTTTAAAGCTCTAATTTCGGCCCAACGCCATATGTTAATCCTCTTAATAATTTTATTAACTCAAAAATTCATAACTATGATGCAAGTCTCACATTAAGTGGTATCAGAGTCATTTGTTCTTGGCTGTAGGAGATTAAATATGGCAGGAAACACTCTCAAGAAATCAAACGCCTGGATGATTCGATTCTAAGACTAACAGAAACTACGGAACACCACGCTGAGACCATGGAGAGGATCAAGAATTCCATGAATGGTATGACTCAATTGATCACAACCATAAGTTCTGAAATACGAACAAAAGGTATCATCACCTTCTTCTCCACCACTACTGCCAATTTTACAAGTTAATCAAGTAGCATTCAGAGGTTTTCAACCCAAACTCGGATTTCCGAATTTTTTTGATAAAGAACCTGAACCTTGGATTTATAAATGTGAAAAAAATCAAACTCAATGCCACAGAAGAAACACACAAGCTTAGATTCACTTCCTTATACCTAGAAGACATGGTTATGCACTGGTTTAGATGGTAAACTTGGGAAGACTTATCTAGGGTTTTGCTCCAATGTTTTGGAGACAATATCTTTGATGATGCAGTAGGACAACTAACCAAACTTAAGCAGTGGAGCACTGTGAGGCCCTATATTCAAAAGAATGAAATAGAGAAAATAGTGAGGGAGATGTTGGATTCAGGAGTGATAAGACACATTGTAACTCCTTTCTCTTTCCCAGTGCTATTGGTCAAAAAGAAGGATAATACTTGGAGGATGAAGAAAGATAACAGTGTATTGACTACAGGGATCGTAACAAAAACAAAGACAAAATTTTCATTCTCATAATTGATGAGCTGATGGATGAACTACAAGGGGCCAAATTCTTTTCAAAACTTGATCATAGGTCTGGTTACCATCAGATCAGAATACACCCAAGAGATGTGAAGAAAACTGCATTCAGAATCCAAGAAGGACATTATGAATTCTTGTTAATGCCTTTTAGCTTAACCAATGCCCCTTCCACATTTCAGAGCCTTATGAATGAGGTATTTAGACCTTATTTGAGGAAATTTGTTTTAGTTTTCTTTGATGACATTTTGGTCTATAGCAAACAGTGGTGAGAACACCTACAATATGTTTCTTCTCACAAAACAGTAATTTTGGTGGTTGTGGATATGCTTAGTAAGTATGCCCACTTCATTCCTTTGGCACGCTCTTATACTGCTACCACTGTGGCACAAGCTTTCTTAGATCACATTTTCAAGTTGCATAGAATGCAAACCTCAATTGTGTGTGACCGGGATTCTATATTCACAGGTGTTTTTTGGAAAGAATTATTTTGTCTACAAGGGACTTTGTTATGCCTCAGCACTGTCTACCATCCCCCTGTCTACCATCCCCAGACTGATGGACAGACTGAGGTTGTGAACCGATGTTTGGAAGGTTACCTAAGATGCCTCAATGGAGATAGGCCAACAGGTTGGGTCAAATGGCTTACTAAGACTGAGGTTGTCAACAGATGTTTTGTTAGGAGTTAGTTGAACCACTTTTCTGTATCTCTTCCGAATCTCTTCTCTCTAACCTACCTCTCTCTCTCTCTTCCTTTTTCTCTGTAATTCCCTACCAATTTGTAATTGACAGTCCTCAATAAAAGTAAACCCCAATTGGGGATTCTTCTGTCGAATACATTTCCATGTTCAATTTTCTGTTAGCAAGCTTATTAATCTGAGTCATCTTGGAAAGAACAGGACCTTAGACAATGAAAGCCTTCTGGTAAATGGTAATTGTATGCTAAACTTCTGACTAAACTGACCTTAGAGAATGAAGTCTCTTTGAAGGGGGACTATTGTCATTACAAACACGAAACTCTCG
Organism: Monotropa hypopitys; assembly: GCA_002855965.1. Lineage (NCBI taxonomy): Eukaryota > Viridiplantae > Streptophyta > Magnoliopsida > Ericales > Ericaceae > Monotropa > Monotropa hypopitys. The sequence goes on from NMUG010011360.1 coordinate 7,614, forward strand.
TTTTCTCACGTGGATTTCAACTTGGCCGATGTCGAGGCAAGGTGAGAAAGAGTCCTGTGTCCGACAAACATCAAGAAGATCCCCAAGAAACCAAGTGCTTTCAACGTTGTGAAGAGGTCCAACTGCGAAGAAACAATAGGATGTTCAGTCAAAATGGTTGAAGGCAAATTAGATCCAAGAAGGATAAGCGTCAAGTAAGAGACTGACCTTCAACCAGAAAAGCACATAGAGCGACAGAACTGCTGCAATGCCAAGATGGAACAAAAGGGCAAATGTGGCAGGTACTGTTGATGTGGGGAAGTTCTTCAGATTCACGCCTAGATGCAGTAGCTGTCAAAATTTTCAAACAAAAAGTATCCAACTTAAGTTAAAAAGTATCCAATGTAATGCAAGGATGCTAGAATTCAAAATATTCTGTCCAAGATGAGAATACACCAAAGATCTGTAAACCAAGGACTCACCCCAACCACAAAGCCGAGGATTGGCAAGAGAACAAGGGCCAGAAATGCAAGAGAGAGCTCTTGAGGTGGACGTTTTTCTGGAGATCTAAAGATGTGAGTTATCTCGGATTTGGGTCCATATCTCATATTAAGGTCAGCAGCTTGCGGAGGAGCACGAGAAGCCTTCTCAGGTGGTTCTGGGAGATCTAATTCAAGATGGCCCAGCTCTTGTGAAAAAGAGTTCTCCTGCAACGAGAATAACGATAATTAAAAAGAATAGATTCAGGCAAAATCGAAAACACCCCAAACATAAAAAAATAAAACAAACAATGACTAAACGGAATATGAGAATTCAATGAGGAAAGGGCAGTGCTTACCATGGCAGCATCCCCAACAGTAAGTTGAATATCATATCGACCAGAAAGATAAAAAAACTTATCAACCAGTCCGAGAAAATCCTACAGGAAGAAATGCAAATTAATAAGGAAACAACTTCATATAATCACGGGTGTTTGGTGATTATATCTTGGCAAATTCATAATTAAGTTTCCAGTTCACTAAACAATGCTAATGTCGTTTACCAAATTTCTGTAGATACCATAATTCTGTAGATCAGTGAGTTGTGAAAAAGGGAGGTAAAAAAAGGAATTTAACATGTGATTGATGGGAGGAACTTAACTAGCATTATCTTAAATTGTTTCCCAGAGTTCCCCAACAGAAAGATGTGCTCAACTTGGGTCTCATGCCTCAACTTTAGAAAAGCCTGCAAGGTAATAAAGTTTCAACAGCTTAATGTAGAAGGAACGTTACTAAGGAGACAAACCAAAAGCAGAACACAAACCTGATGTGGGTTAAAGGGGTTCCCAAAAGGAGTGGTCAATTGAAGGGATAAACGAAGCTTTTGCAGATGATTTGCTGATAAAGAAAGAGTCGTCTCTCCAACTAAATCAAGCCTGAAGAAAATCATAGCACGATGCAGATATTACTCTGTTGAAGTCAAATTCACATCGAATAACTACATCAAATACAGTGATGCGAGAAATAACAATGAAAGTGATTAGATTTAACACTATAACGTAAGTGATAAAATTTAAAACTATAACGAAAGCTTGAATACACAAGGGAGAGGAATTCATGTTCTATGTAATAGGTAATTGAGCACACAACATTCCAGGGAGCTCAAACCAAATCAAATTGAGCCTTAAGTCCCAATCAATTGGGGTCGACAGGCAAACAACAATAGTGGAAAATTATCGAGGCTAAGCAATGGGTAGTATTGTGGAGGGAAATAAACAAACAAATCCAATTTCATTAAAAAAGCAAGTTGCTTACTTCTTTTGAGTTTCTATGCTCCCAATATCACTGTCGAGTACTGCAATTTTTGCATTTTCCACTCTAATAACTCCTGTGATGTATATTGGTACTTTTGTTCGTCCCCCCGTGACATAAATATTGTCGTTTTCTGAATCACGTAACACAATCTACCAGGAAAGGATGGAAAAGAAAAAAAGAAAAAAGAGGATTCACATAGAAAGAAGATGAACATCAGGCTCGTTCACAGCATGAGGGGGGAAGAAAAATATGGAATATCATACTCGATTACCTCAAATACAAAATGATAACTGCCTACATCAACACTCTTTGGCAGTACATCCAGCAAATGGGCATCCTTTTCGGAATCAAACTTGAGTTCCTGCATGAAGGAAATGGCAAGATCATAAAGATAAAAGTCAGACAACTGATGCAATAAACTGCTTGTGTGCATCTGAGTGAAACCAAAACAGTCAAGGCAGCACCTGGCTCTCAATTATAGAAGCATCCTTTGAACCAGAATTGAAAGCTTGTATGAGTTTTACTGATAGAGGAGGCGCTGCAGATCCCATAACAGTAGTCACCCTAACCTGATAAGCACAAAATTATCAATACTAGAATTAAATAGCAGATCATAAGCTAAGAATGAAATTAATGAAAATGCTTAAAAACTTAACGGAAGCAATGAACACAATATAGTAGTAATAATCTAAACCGATATATCAACTGACTGCAACAAAAACTTGCAATTGATCCGTTAATGAAAGATGAAAGAGTAGGTCTTGGGAAGATTCATTTTTTATGGGCTATCAACGATTCAAGAGGTAGATCGACACCTGGCAGATTTGTGCTACGAGTCCCTTCACCGAATTCAAGTGTCTCGGAAGAAGAAGAAAGGATCTACAAATGCGGTTCATTTCGTGCACTACCAGATCAAAGACCCACATATTAAGACGCCCTGATATGACTTTCTTATTCGATCTTATGACACCGAAGGCGCATACATAAATGAATTCGCATATCCACAACAAAGTATCTAAGACAAACAGTAAGAACAGAAATAAAAAAGGGCGATCCATTGCACGAGGTTCTTGCATATGCGGGGTCTGAAGAATAGTTGATGTACGCAGTCTTACCCCTACACGCAGAAAGACTGTTTCCAAGAATCAAATCCGTGACTTACATGCCACAATGGGGTGACTATTAGAAAATATGCTAATAGTCAATATTACAGTGACAAATAAGTAATTATGAATTAGGTAAATTACAGGAGCTCCCTTAAGGTTTT
>NMUG010011361.1:0-10650 GCA_002855965.1 Monotropa hypopitys
CTTACCAACTCATTCCACAATTCTCTTTCAATCTTAGACACTGTTGTAGATTGGATTTACTTATAATTTTGAAATATTTAAATCATTGAGGTAAGTTTTCCAATTTTCTCAATCTTGTCAAAACAAGATAGCCATACACATTCACCTTGACGAAACAAGGGATAATCATCCTTTATTCATTATTATTAACGTATTACTGCATATTCCCAACTTGTCAAAACAAGAGGGTCACGAATCTCAACCTCATCAAAATAAGGGAGTAATCAATGTGTTAAGCTTCTCTTGAAACCCACCAGCCAGTGTTTTTAGTTTCTTCCGAGACTTACATGGGAATTCATATTTCTCCCTTTGGCCAAAGACTTGTTCCTAGATCCTCACCCGTCAGTGATCACTAGGGATTTCGTAACTTATGGGAACACGTATCTCCCATTTAACACTTTTAAGGGTGATCAAAACCACCTTGGGCACTAAATATCCATTAACATCATTATGTATGCTTATCTCTTCGATTTTATGGAGTTTGTGAATTTAGAGTGAAAGATTCAAGATTGAATGCAGGTAGCCCTCATAGGACACATTCCCCATATTTGACATTCATTGCATATATTAACTTTGATCATTGTCGTGTGGGAGTCAAAGATATGATTTATAACCGAGAATTAACACTAGTATTTAGTAGCGGTAAGTCAGGGGTCGATCTCAGGAAAGGTGGAATGATCTCTTTGATTGAACTAAGGTTTCCAAGTTAATTTGGTAAAAGGAAAGAGTTTGATTGGTGATTTTGGAATTTAACTAAAAACTAGATTAAAGCTAAAAGACTTCTAAACTACTAAAGAACTTGCCTAGGGTCCCGAATCTACTTCACTCATAGTATTATAGGTTTGAAAATTAAAGTTCATTATTTGGTTTAGACAATCCACGATATGTGTCACTCATACGGAATGTAATCAAGAGGATGATTGCAAATCGTCGAATAGTATGGGTTATCGTTACTTGGCATGATCCGTCTTACAAGCACGATCTGTCTCAATCGACACGGACCATCTAATAGCACGTGCCGTCTTATGGTGTATAACCCATCTTACTCATCCAATTGCAACTAGTGAAATCCATTGCATGTAACGAAAGTATTATAGAAAGAATTGAATCTAAACAATAATCTGCTTACATCCATACAATCAACCAAATAAGATACAAGAGATACCTACGATACATGGAGTAAGAGCGTCATCGATCCCCTAGGTGTGGAGACTAGCCATCCATGGAGGTGGCAGCCATGAGAGAATGAGAGGAAGAAGAGAAGAGAAAAACCAGTGAATCGCCTCCACGGCATCCACCAAGTGGTGTGCTGAGCAAAAGATCCTTAATACAATCCCTAAGTGTTGTTTTTATACTTCCCCAAGGTCCAACATACCCAAAACACCCTTAATGAGGTGTTTGGGGTTAATACAAAACGTATTAAGATAATAAACCCCGCTCTAGGACCATCAAAACCCTTAAGAGATGTGCATACAGCGTGTTCGGGTACCGGTTCCGGATCGTATAGGTACCGGTACCGGAGGTCCCTGGACATTTCCTCCTTGCTTTGATTCCGTCCCATAAATCGCTCCAGATACTGCTTGTTGAACCCGGATACCGATATCTGGAGCCCTACGCAGATACCGGTTGCGCTTGTTTGCTGAATATCATTTTCTGAAGCTGTGCGGGTACCGGTTTCTTGAACATACTGATACCAGTTTCTAGGCTTTGGCTTGGATACCGGTTTCTAGTATTTCCTTGTAGTTTCTTGGGGCTGCAATAGGAATTGGTTACTCGTATGCTGCAACTGGTATCGGGGTGTTCTGTTTGGCTTGTTTTGCTTATTGAATTGCTATGGGAACCGGTTCCGAGTGCAATGGAAACCAGTTCCAGGTGTTGCTGCTTTGTTTACTTCAAATCCCCCTTGATCTTTGCTACCTCTTTGACACTTTGGTCTTCTTCAAAATTGTGGGGCACCTTAGCATCCTTGCCTTTTTGCATTTATTTCATTTCCTTGTCCTTGGATGCTTGATTTTCCTTTTGTTATGACATTTTGCACTTAATCTCTTGGGAATCAACTAACTCTGCAACTCTAATAAAATATATCAAATACAAGGCTCAAGACTACCAAAATATATGTTTAAGGACTAGAATTAGGTACGTTTCCGTACCTATCACATCCCTTAACTTACACTTTGCTAGTCCCAAGCAAAGAAATAAATAAAAAACAGTAGATGACAATACGAAATAAATGGAAAAACAATGAGGATAGTTTTTTTAAACCCCCGGGCAGCTCCGGTAGGACGAGTATGGTCTCATGAGGGTTTTCAACAGCGTTCACCCATAAAACACATTTAACTACGAAATAAAAAACATCCATTGCTTCTCAAGATGCAAGCAAGTGTTCTTCCAACTTGAAGTAAGGTGCCTCAATTGTTGCTCAACCTAAACAAAAGAACTCTTCAGTTTTGGTACATTTTAGTCTTTGTTTACCATTAAATCAAGTTTCCATCGGTGCTCGATTAGAGTGAAACCACAAAACATGTGTCAAGTGTGATTCAAGGATGTCATCTAGACTAGGATTCAATGCACACACTCAAGCCCCCACATAATATTCATGACATCCAAATGCTTTTCTAATCCCTCCCGTCCTTATTCATTTTTTTAAGAGAGTACCAATTTTTTTCAATGGTCGTGCAGGAAAATGGTCTACTAAGCTTTCTAATTGGCCCTTGTAATGAGTTTTCGATCAATGACTCCCAAACCAAATGGCCTTAGGATATTAGGTGTATAGAACACCCCTACGGACTTACTTGTTCAAGCCAAAAAGGCTACAAACCAAAACCAACCATTTTCTAAACCATTCTATGGACGTGCAATGTATTGATCCCTTAAGCTTTCTAGTCGACCCGTGTAGCGAGCTTTCAATCAGTGACACCCAAACCAAATGGCCTTAGGGCACTAGGTGTATAGGACACCCCTACGAATCTACTTGCTTGAGTCAAAATGGCTACGAATCAAAACTATCCAAGGATGCTAAATCCTTCCATCCTCGCACCTTTTTATGCAAACTCTCAGTGCTTGCTGAGGCTAGAGGCCCGGCTACTCAATGCGTTTCAGGGGAACAGGTGATTTAGACTCTCATTTATATGTTTTCTGGACTAGGGAGGACTATCAAAACAAAGGACACAGGATTCCCACGAAGGCAACTAAAGTGTGTCCACCAAATTCTTATCCCGAATGACCCTGACTAAGATCAATGAAGTGTTCATTATGTGCATTATTATATCTGTGCCCAAGTTCTCAAGTTTAACCAAGACAACAAAATCACACGCAATCTACCAGGATGACACTCAACAACATCTATCAAGAACCAAAAGTCATGTCGGGTTACAATGGAGCTAAACAACAAAAATTTTAAAAAAAATTATGTGACTGAAAACATGCAATGAATACCCTCATCCTCCAACTTAAAACAGATGATGTACTCATTGTAGACAAAAAAGAATAGAATGGACAGGCATGTAAAAGAAATGAAATAAGGAGATATCACCTGAGGGAGTTGCAAAAGATCAGCATGAATAGCATCCTCCAACTTGGGCCAAATGGTCTTGCATGTTAGTCCAACAAAGAACACAAAAACAAGATATACAATAAAAATAAATCTAACTAACCCACCATTCTGTCAAGTAGAACATATGAGTCATAATTTTCTCCCCATTTCACTCACTTAGCAATGGTTTAGAGAAGGAATATCCCGGTATTCTTGGGTAGGTTGGTACACAGCAAGTTAGTCTTTCTCAGGCGCTCTTTGTAGAATTTCCATTATTGAGAGACTTACAATCACCTTTCCCTCCCATCCGTACTTTGCCGAGGTAATCCCAAATAAAACATTGCTAAGGCTAACTATGCGGGTGGATATACTAGACCAGTAAGTAGCCATTCGAGCACGGCAAACACTGGAGGTATCGCACCCTCTATGGATTTTAAGTCTCCTAGACTTTATTTTTCTTTGGGATTTTATTAAGGAGAGAATAAAATTTAACTTGGGTTGCCTCCCAAGAAGCGCTAAGTTTTAAGTCTTCAGCCAGACGTCAATGAAATGTTTATGGCACTTCTTATAGTTTATGATATATGGGTTATGCCAATAAAGGTTATGCAACTCTTCCAAGAATGGTAGAAAGAAGTAAGTGGTGAGGAGAGTCGTTCTGTAATATGTGCCAGTAGTTGGCACATGACCCTTAGACCAAAATGGTGTGGCCTTTGAAAATAGTGTCAATAAAGATACACGAGGGGTAGTCACTCATAGTGCACTCCCAACAACAAAATCTACCTCCTCGGTGCAATGTTGGTCTAGACACTCAAACCCGATCTTTACCCCATCTATAGGTAAATCATGCAAAGGTGTAACCTCAATAATGGACTCTACCGGGGTAAAAGGTTCATGAATAGGTTTGGCTGGTAGAGTACTTAGAACACTAGACTCGGGTTCACTTTGCATGGTTTCGACCTGGTCGTACACTAATGGGGTGAGAGGTACTGGTGGTGGCAACTCATGTATAGTGGACTGAGTAGGAATGTCCATAAGAGGTGTATGATCTAACATAAGGTTGACCTCTGTTATGGATTGATCAATGTTGAATTCCTCAAAATTAAAATGAGACAAACAAACTTTTAGAGGATCCTCAGTCACTATGCATGGTGGTACTGGTTCGATATGCGAGGGTGCCCAATGACTAGTAGGTTGGACTTCTAAAGAGTCCAAAGCATGTAAAACAATTTGGGCATCTTGTTTCCCCTCCTCAATAGCCAAAAAGGACCCATGAGGTGGAGACAATGTCTCGTGAGATTTGAGGTCCTTAAAAGTGGTGTCAACTACTAACTCTCTCTGCTCCTCTTCCATCAATTGTTTTGCTATCTCACTCACTTTGGCCTCTAGTTTTGATAAAAGTTTTGCATTGGCTTCAAAGAGATTAGTTTGTTCATTAAGGAGTTGAGATCATTCGTTGAGGGCTGTTAAAGTCTGAAGCAGTTGATTATGATTAACGTTCCCATATTCATAACAAGTTACATGTGTAGGGGGTAATGTCCTCGAATATGGTTGTTGGTTTTCCCAATCCGAGTAAGTTGGAGTGTAATCATTGTAATGATAACTTGAATCGGGATACCATTGAAAAAAAAATTCTTGATTCGGGACATAACTAGAATGATGGGAATCATGTGAATACTCCATATTTTTTATTTTTTAAAAAAAATTGTAACAAAAGTATATAATGTGAATGAAAATAAAACGACAAACTAACAAAAGAACCAAAATCTAATTAAGGAAACCATTTGACCTTCCCCGGCAACGACTTCAAAATTTGATCGATGTCGTGTGCAAGTCAAAGATATGATTTATAACTGAGAATTAACACTACTATTTAGTAGCGGTAAGTCAGGGATCGATCTCAGGGAAGATGGAATGATCTCTTTGATTGACCTAAGGTTTATAAGTTAATTTGGTAAAAGGAAAGAGTTTGATTTGTGATTTTGGAATTTAACTAAAAACTAGATTAAAACTAAAAGACTTCTAAACTAATGAAGAACTTGCCCAGGGTCTCGAATCTACTTCACTCATAGTATTATAGGTTCGACAATTAAAGTTAATTATTTGGTTTAGACAATCTATGATATGTGTCACTTATACGGGATGTAATCAATAGGATGATTGCGAATCATCGAATAGCATGGGGTATCACCACTTGGCACGATCCGTCTTACAAGCATGATCTGTCTCAATCAACACAGACCGTCTAATAGCACGGAACATCTTAAGGTGTATAACCCATCTTACTCATCCGATTGCAACTAGTGAAATCCATTGCATATGACGAAAGTTATATAGAAAGAATTGAATCTAAACAAGAATCCGCTTACGTCCATACAATCAACCAAATAAGATACAAGAGATACCTAAGATACATGGAGTAAGATCATCATCGATCACCTAGGTGCGGAGACTAGCCGGCCATAGAGGTGGTAGTCATGAGAGAATGAGAGGAAGAAGATAAGAGAAAAACCAGTGAATCGCCTCCACAACAGCCACCAAGTGGTGTGTTGAGCAAAAGATCCTTAATACAATCACTATATGTTGTTTTTATACTTCCCCAAGGTCCAAAATACCTTAAACATTCTTAATGAGGTGTTTAGGGTTAATACCAAACGGATTAAAATAATAAAACTCACTCTAGGCCCATCAAAACCCTTTAGAGATGCGCGTACTGCATGTTCGGGTACCGGTTTCGGACCGTATGTGTACCGGTTCCGGCTGTCCCTGGACATTTCCTCTTTGCTTTGATTCTGTCCCAGATACCGCTTGCTGAACCTGAATACTGGTATCTAGAGCCCGACGCAGATAGCAATTTCACTTGTTTACTGGATATCAGTTTCTGAAGCTGTGCGGGTAGTGGTTTCTTGAACATGTTGATATCGGTTTCTGGGCTTTGGCTTGGATACCGGTTTCTAGTCTTTCCTTGTGGTTTCTTGGGGCTGCAATGGAAACCGGTTGCGCATATGCCGCAACCAGTGTCAGGGTGTTCTGTTTGGCTTGTTTGGCTTATTGAATTGCTATGGGAACCGGTTCTGAGTGCAATGGAAACCGGTTCCGGGTGTTGCTGCTTTGTTTCCTTCAACTCCCCCTTGATCTTTGCTACCTCTTTGACACTTTGGCCTTCTTCAACATTGTGGGGCACCTTAGCATCCATGCCTCTTTGCATTTATTTCGTTTCCTTGTCCTTGGATGCTTGATTTTCCTTTTGTTATGACATTTTGTGCTTAATCTCTTGAGAATCAACTAACTCTACAACTCCAATAAAATATATTAAATACAAGGCTCAAAACTACCAAAATGCACATTTAAGGACTAGAATTAGGTACGTTTCCGTACCTATCAAAGTTCATTCTTTAGTTAATCAAATCACAACTCAACCTTGACAATACCAAAGGAGACCATCATTTCTTATAATGGCTTCTACCTTGATGATGTCAACGGAGGCCACAACAATTGCCACATCATTACAAGACTACTTTGATTTATCATATATTAGCCCATGGATTTCCCAATCGAATCGGGATACTACAACATACGGGGAAAGTCTATAGTGGTTCAAGGGACATCATTTCCCTTCGAACACACCTAGACATTCATGACCATTCTCAATTTTACTCCAATGCTTACTTAGGAGTTTTTATTAATTACAAGTGACCATAAGGTGCCGGGAACTCCTAAGTCTTCAAATGACTCCAAGACGACAAGACAATTTCCCAACTCAAGTCTATAGTCCATTCGGGCATTCTATCGAACACATGGTGGCCAATGGACTCCCAAGGCCACCAAAGGAGTCTTCAAGTTCATCAATACACTCACAACACCCAACATCAATCATCAACACCCAATCGAGCATTTCATCGAGCACTTGGCCTTCATAAATTAAAAGGCCAAGGAAACCACACTCTAGACTCCTAACAAGTCCAAGACTAGGGCTTTAATCCTCTCTACGTCATCCTCATATGAACCCTAACCAAAATCATCCATAGACTCGAAAGGAGGAATGAACAAGTGAGTAACCACACACACACATACAAGGTACAAGATAGAGTTTACCCACCGGAAGATACAAAAACTCGAAATTCTTAGATAAGGAATTCTTTATAAGTCCACGAACCAAGTACGTCAATGGATAGAGCTTGACGAGCTCTATGACATTAATGCTTGAGATTTTCTGAGATTCCTAACCGATTGGATAGACTTTTAGAGAGAAGGGAGAGAGAAATATGAAGAGACAAGAGTGAGGTGAAAGAGAGAGTGTGTGTTTTGGGTAGAAATGAGGGTTTTCCCCTCATAGAGGTGTATTTATATCGCGGGCAAAAGACCAAAACATCCCTTATTAAAATTTCCGAACATCTAGATTTTTAACTCTTGTATTACCGGTAATACAGAGCCGTATTACCGGGAATACAAGTCTCCAGACTTCTTCCCACAAGCATCAACCTCCCGCATTACTGGGAATAGGTACATGCATTTCCGGTAATGCGTCCTCTATTCCCTCTACTCTTCCCCTCTTCTCCCGCACCCTCTATTCCCGCACCACTCTCCCGCAACTCCCTCTCCTATTTCCAATAAAGGAAGGTCAGCCCTCCTCTTCTCCTGCAATCTCTCTTCTTCTCCCAAAAGACTAGACCCTGCCTTGCCCTCCTTCTCCTCCAATCTCTTCTCTTTTTCCTATAATCCGGGTTGTTCCCTTCCTCTTCTTTCAGAAATTGGGGAAATGCAAGAGGAGATTTGCCATTGGGTCTTCTTTTGGGCCTAGATTCTTCGTCCAAACTCCGATTGATGCGATTCCAGTTGTGCTGGATTTACAATTGAATTCTCTACAACTTTAAAGGATCAAACATATCATCAATCAAAAGGAGATTTTGATATTAAGATAAATCAAAATCAATGGAATAGAATTAAAAATTCTAAATTCGATTTATAAATTTCTGAGCCATTACAAGATCAAATAATCTGGCGATGCGTTCCAAACTATAATAAACAAAGGATTCTCTACTTCTGCCGTACCAATGCTTATAGAGGTCATTTTTGGGCCAAGAAAACTTTAACATCCGTCTTAGATATGTTATTTACTTGTAAGTAAGTTTATGCATATTTTAAGTGTAATTCACTTTAGTTTAATGCCTTGAAGTAAATAAACAAGAACATATATTGGATGTCTCGAGTATAGGAATTGGAATAATCATGAAAGAGAGCACTGTATGTTAAACTAGGGTAGTAAAAAATAAAACTCTAGATTTAGAGTTTGGGGTAATTTGGAATGAGTTAGGAATGAACTAATAACTTTCTGAAAATTTGCCGAAAAAAACTTTGTATATCGATATATGACCCTTCGGGGGAAACATATGTCGGTATGCATTATGTTTGCTCTCTTGGTTTTGGCCTAGGATTAATTTACATATCGGAATTTAAGAATATATATCGAAATGTGTGGATGGCCTGAGAATGTATATCGAAATAGTATAGAGTGTATATCGATAAATAAACTTACATCTCTTAGGAATTTTGGCTGAGAAAGCCTGAGTATATCGATATATGCATATACATATATCGATATGTGATATATCAGTAGGAATGGGTATGTCAGTGTTCATATCGAAATGTTTGAAGAAAATTTGTATATCGAAATGAGTTCTAACATATCGAAATGCAAAGAGTCCAGTTGTTGGCAAAATGTTGAGCAGTGGATTTTGTCCTTAAATCCCAAATTGTTATTCCTAAATGGTGGGAGTGAATGCACCGAAACACAGAAGAGAGAGTAGGAGAAGAACTGAGAGTGGGAGAGAAGAGGAAATCACAAGAAATTGTTGGGGAAATCAAACACAAGGGTTCCAGAACATAATTAATAGGTAAGAATTATACCTAATATTCTTTTGATCGAAGAATTTGTGTAGGATTTCTGGGTTTTGTGTATTGTTTTGAAATAAATTAGGAAAATCGTGAGTTGAAGGGATTTTAAGTGGATTAATGGATTCAAATGATTTTAAAGGAAATAGGATGAAAAAGTGCATGTATCCATGAACTCCAGTTAGTTTTGATGCTAGTAGATGTTATACGATTCTCTGTTAAATTCTAAAAATTGAGTGAATAACATGAACAATTCGATAGTTCTGGGTTTCTCTGATTTCAGAACATATATCGATATATGCTCTTGTCATTAATTGATATGTGTACTCATTTTAACCAATCAGAATATGTATAAAAAGATTGTATATCGATATATGGCATAATTGTATATCGATATGCATCACTGGTTAAACCATTTGGTATAAATATGAATAGGATGTATGTTGATACTAGCGCATGCCCGTGCATAAATGCACGGCTCGAAAATGGTAACCATTAATTTGTTACTTTTAAGATAAATTTCAATAAACGATTAAGAAGAACACAAATAAAATGAAAAAATATTTGTTGTGCCGATGGCACGATGCGACAAAATCAAAACCGCAACAAAATACTTAAGGGTACAACGAAATTTCGGGGAGATATAGTAGTGCCTTCGGCACTTTAGAACATGCAATGCAATGCAAAAATGAATGCAAAAAACATGCAATGCAATGCAAAAATTAGACGCAATAAAAATCAATTATTTTTAAAAGAGTGTTGTTTTCCCCCTCACACCTCCCAATTCCCCCACCCCACTCGCCTCACCCCAGCCCCCACGTGCTCTCTCTCTCTCATATATATATTCGAAATTAAAGCAAATTGTAGAATTTTTTTAATAAATTCAAAAATAAAAACAGTTTAAATTTGTAAAACTATTTTACAAAACCAGTTTAAAAATATTTATTTTTAAAAATTAATTTACAAAAACTATTAAAAATGTATATTCACGTTATTTTTTTAAAAAAAAAAGGGTATTAAATTGGTTTTTAAACTGTTTTTATGTTTTTTTAAAAAGTAACCAAAAACCAGTTGTGTAGAAAAACACAATATTTCCAAAAATACTATTTTTACAAAAAAATTTATTTTGTATTTTTTACTATTCTTTTGTTTAAGAACTATTTTTAAACATTTTCTGAACTCTTTTTTGT
>NMUG010011362.1:0-10652 GCA_002855965.1 Monotropa hypopitys
TCAAGACTCGTCACACTTGATAATTCTTGATTACGAGCATCTTTACATTGTTATTATAAGTGTTTTGATGGTTTAAAATGATTGAATTTAAGCTTACTTGATGTTTTGGCTACCTAGGTTGTTTGAAGGATGAAAATCCTATTTTCTAGTAGCCTTAAGTATATTAGATAATTTCCATATGTATCATTATAAAAATGGAATGTTTATGGATGTTTTTGAAAGTTTATATCATGTATTATATTGGGTAAAAACTGTTTTTAAAGTTGATCTTTCTATGTTTTTATCCTTGAATTCATTTAGACCATTTCTTACTTTGCATTTTATGTTGTCTGCTGGTTTACTGTCAAACCAGTAGCACGACCCGTCTCACTAGTATACTCTGTCTCTGAGGGACGGAGTGTCTTCCGGCATAGTTCGTCTTATAGAGTATTGCCTATCTTACCGAAATCTCGGGATTCAAGAATACACCATTGCATGACATGGTACTTGACTACCAGAAAATTGAAGCACAAGAGATAGACAACATAAAATTTTATTATAACGAGAAACTTCTATGTCATACAATCGAATCTGAAACAATATACAAGAAATCGAACCTAGAACATCAGGATTACAAGCTTCCTCGGATCCTAGACTTGTAGTTTAGTCGACCATTGCGGTGGTGGTGGCCATGGATGATGATGGGGATGCTCCAATTTGGGTGGTAGCTGCCTTAGGAACTCCCCTTGGAGTATCTTGGAACATCTGTCGCCTAAAGATGGTTTTCTCGGCTAAGGACCACTGCGGTCCTTGGGTTTCTCATGCATTTTTAAGACTTGGTCCTTCTTTGAACATTTGTCCCCTAAATATGGCTTTTTCAGCTAAGGACCACCACAGCCCTTAGGTTTTTCACCCATTTTGAACCTAGGCCTTCTTGGGACTTCTCATCCCCTTTAAGATGGATTTTGGTTCGGGACCATTGCGGCCCCTGGGATTCATGCCCAATTCTAGATCAATTCCTTGGGATTTCTGGTCCCCTAAAGGTTTCGAGTTCAGGAACAATGATCTTGGGCCTTCTGAACACATTCTAAGTATTCTCTAGTTGGGACCATTGCCCCTCCCATTGAGGTCTAGAGAGAGGGGATCAGACGATCCAGTGAACAGTACCTAGATGGGGTATTTATAGATAGAACTTGGCTTGGGTCCCAAGGCTAGCGCGTGGGGTGCGCATCGCTGATCCTTTTGGATGACGTCAACCCTAGTGTTGCACATGTTTGGGCCATTTAGGGCACTGCAGTTGATGGGCTGGGTCACTGTACGGACGACAGAGCTATGAGTGGTCGGGTGGAGCACTTCATCCTAAGTTTCTACCAATGGGTGGGTCCTCCGCTAATCAGTCGGTCAATCGGGAGCTATGCCCTTGCTACAAGGAATGTTCATGATACTCTACTAGCCGATAGAGTAGCCGGAGGCCTGGGAGCCGCTGACCGACGACCCCATGCTATCCAGAGATGCTTCGGTCACATGAGTTGTCTGCGTGTCCCTACTCTAACAGAGTGCATAGAGAGATCTTCGGAGCGTCGGGAGGCCGAAGCCCTGGTTGGCTCCCTTGTACAGCCAGAGGTTGCACTGATTTCCGAAGGGACGCATGATGGACTGTCGGTCCCATCCTTCGGTTATGCCAGAAAGAATGTGTCAGAGGTCCGTGAGGCTGATAGCCCTGGATGGCTCTGTAAATTATTTGGGGTGGGGGTCCGAATCAGCCATAGAGTCCGATAGAGTAGATCCAACCCGCATTGTTCGAAGTCCGGCTACCACAATAGCCCCTCAATTGTTTCCAACCTGTTGGCAAAGATTGATGTTGATGGCCGGACGCTCTGCTTCAGAGAATGGCTCCTTCTAGAAATGTGTGGTCATCATTTAATATGCAAATTTACTACTGTTGCAGGACTGCCCTGCCACGTGTCATCCTCTGGCTCGTGGGTCAAACCGCATTCGTCGGGACTTGTACAGGAGTAAATGACTAACAGTTGTGATTTGTACCTATCCCAACCCTATAAATAAAGTGTTGCAGTTGATCGTCTAGGTCTCATAACTTTGCATTCTAACTCTCCGCAGTGCTTTTATCCTTCGGTTTCATCCTTCAGCAGATTGGGAGATATCATGGACCAAGTGATCGTCCTGGGTTCTTCGACGAGTTCTAGTACAGATTCCGATACATCTTTTAGGCTCAGTTCTGAAGACTCGACATTTGAAGTTGATTCCGAAGCGACTTTCCCTCCTAAAAATTTGGTACCAGAAGCCCCTGATCCGGTTCTGCCCCCACCGTACCGGCGGGCTACTCTTCTTTGGCACTTTTTGATAAGGAATCCTTCAGTCGGGCAGGATTTATGCAGGATGTCCGCACAAGGTTCACGCAAGGCAGTCGTGTCGGTCGAATGGCCCGGGCACAAGAAGGCGATCGGCCATGTCCCTACTTGGACTTCTTTCTAAGTAGGCTGAGCGGGATTGATGAATTCTACCGAAATTATGGAATTCCTTCATCTATTTCTCTTGCGAAAGTAGGATCAGAGGTCACTTTTGCTGAGGAGCAAGTAATTGTTCCTCTGTTGGCAATAATCGAGGGGGTTGAAACTACCCCTTCGGTTTTTCCTTCAGGCTTTCCTGCACGTGTTCGGGCTTATGCCTAGCCAGCTGTCAGTTAATAGCTACCGAATCATTGGGGGTATTGAGGAGCTGTACCAGAGAGGTAACTTACAGTTCACAGTGGCAGATCTCATGGGCTTGTTCTCACTTTACCGGAACTGATTTTCTGGAAGATACTTTCTCTCCGCCCGTAAACCATATGAGGACATCATCTTGAGGTTGTCGAACTCTGAGCGATGGGCGAACATATACCTCCAATTGTTCGGAGAATACAACTTTGGACCAGAGGACAATCGTCGACACCCTGCTCCCATGAAGCTGGGAAACCCAGGTCGGAGCCCTTCTGTCTCTGGTTGCCTTCTGCCCCTGTGTTCTAATAATATATGTGTCTCTGCAGACATTTCCCAGATCTCTCGTATTTTGTGGCAGCAGTCTTCGGACAGTTGGATCGCAGCATTGCTGAGCTGTGAGGGGAGGGATGCCCCTCCCTACTAGGGTACCAACCAATATACCAAAGCTTTTTGGAGGACTGGAAGACACGTGGGAAGAGGAAGTTAGAGGCAACCCCTACCGGTCATCGGGGATCCATGCCCATCCGAAAGAGGTTTGGCCTCTTTCAATATTTTTTAGAGGAGTCCTCGGCATCTGGGGGAAGTAACACTGAAGGCCATGTCACGGAGCCCCCATTGTGTCCTCCATCCCCAGTGGTGTCATTGGTAAGGAGCGTTTCTCTGGAGCTCGTTGAAGTGAAGTTGGAGCTACCGGATTTCGAGGAAGAAGGTCTGGTGGGTGCGGAATGCAACACAGGGCCGTAAGCAGTTCTATTACCAAACGATCTCGATACTCTAGACCCGTGGGCATATGATTTCGTCAGATTTCCCGGGGCGTCCGTTCTTCAGTCGGACAGTGTTAACGCTGATCCCTGGATTTCCCACCCCCTCCTTCGGGCACTGCAGCTGCCGAAGGACATGAAAGCCCTACCGGTCGACATGGGGCTATTGTCGATCATACCGGAGCAAGTATAATAAAGGTACCTTTGATTCCTTCTGAGTGGTGGCCTCTATTAAGATGTTTGATGATAGTAATTGTGTTTCTTATAGGCCTTCCAGTCCTTCTCGGGGATGCACAAAGCCTACCAGGTAATAATCTGGAGGGCCCTCAAGTGGCACTGTCGGGCCTTGAAAGCGGAGGCTGGTCTCAAATCCTCCGCTGCTCAAAAGGACTTACTCATCCAGCAACTTGGGGAGAGGTCGGCAGAACCTGACCGTCTAAAAAGGAGTCTTGCAGAGGCTGAAGATACCCTCTATCAAACGCAAGAAAATTTTGATGAGAGGCTTCGGAAAGATGTTGTCGATGCTGATGCCAAAGGTTATGGAGAAGGCTTCAAGGATGTCGAAGAGGGCTATAAAAATAGGTGGTTGAACTTTGCTCCGAAGCCCATGGGGTCGGCTTCAAAAGGGGCTTTGGCATGGCCTTCAAAGAAGCGTGGCTCCAGGATTTGGACACAGCGGGAGTGCCAGAGGATTCACCCCTCCGGTGTGAAGTGCCCGTCCCAGCCCCTGTGATTCCTTCTATTGTGATGCAGTGAAAGGACCCTTCGGCGAACTGTCGTATACTCAGTATTCAGATCTGGCATAGTATAGCCTTTTGATTTCCAGTATGACGACCTTCGGCCGCATTGTTTTGTTTATATAATAAAGATATCAGATTTTGGATGAGCCCCGTTTCTTTCATTGGAGTTTGCCGGAGATATAATTAGATGGTCCCATAATGAGAGACAGAGGTCCGGCGAGTGCCGGACATATAAATAGATGGTCACATAATGAGAGATAGAGGTTTGGCGAGAGCCAGACATATAATAGATGGTCCCATAATAAAAGACAGAGGTCCGGCGAGTGCCAGACAAATATAGTTGGGGCGAGTCAATGATTGTCGGGAGACGCCGGACTTTGAGAGGTGACCTACAGCGTATAATCAACATCCGAAGATAGTGGCTGCCAGGGTCATGTTTTTCCAGGAGGCACTGGCCTCTGCAAGGGTGGATAGCATCTTATAATCAATGCATGAAGTGGCAGCTGCCGGAGCCACGCCCTACCGAGAGATTCCAGACCTTGAGAGATGACCTGCAGCTTATAATCAACATTTAAAGATAGTGGTTATCGGGGTCATGTTTTTCCAGGAGGCGTCAGCCTCTATAGGGGTGGATGACATCTTATAATCAATGCACGAAGCGGTGGCGGCTGGAGCCATGCCCTACTGGGAGATACCGGACCTTGAGAGATGACCTGCAACTTATTATCAACGTCTGAAGACGGCTGCTGCCAGGGTCATGTTTTTCCAGGAGGCGCCAGCCTCTATAGGGGTGGACGTCAGCTTATAATCAATGCACGAAGCGGCCGCTGCTAGATCCATGCCCTACTGGGAGATACCAGATCTTGAGAGATGACCTGCAGCTTATAATCAACATCCGAAGACGGCGGTTGTCGGGGTCATTTTTTGCCAGGAGGCGCCGGCCTCTGCATGGGTGGACGGCAGCTTATAATCAACGCATGAAGTGGCAGCTGCTGGAGCCACGCCCTACCGGGAGATACCAGACTTTGAAAGATGACCTGTATCTTATAATCAATGTCTGAAGATGGCGGCTGTCGGGGTCATGTTTTCCAGGAGGCACCGACCTCTACAGGGGTGGACGACAGCTTATAATCAATGCACGAAGTGGTGGCTACTAGAACCATGCCCTACTGGGAGATACCGGACTTTGAGAGCTTCTGGATCACTCTCCAGATTATTCAATCGTTGGATGAACTTCAAAAGGACTGACCTCCACTTCTGCCGGAGGGTGGTGTCTTCGTATAATACATGCCTTTCCTGGGCAGCATTCCCTATAGTGGCTAAAGACAAAAATGGAGGCGAAGACAAGTATCCTCATTTTATAACAAGTAAAACGGGTGCGTAGATAAGCAAGAAAATAAGGTTTGACCAGGCGCCGCCTTCGGCAAAGATAGGAGCTCCGGGAGCCCCAGCTCGTCATCATGGAATGAGTGGAATGTTTTCTTCTGGTCCGATAGGCAGCCTGGCTTGTCGGGCTGCTTTCTAAGTCTTCCTCTGATCGATCCATCTGTCAATGTGACCCTAGCAGACCAGGAGCTCTATATATATAGTTTGAATGGTGGGCTGGAGTTGGTGTAGTGCCCCTTCTCCCTGTGATAAGTGCAAAATGCTCGTCCGTTGTCGTTGCCTTCGATCCCTATCTTTTGGTCTGGTTGCCTATAAAAGGGTAGGTCCTGGATTTGTTTGAGGACCATATACATTGGCTCAGTGAATACCGTTGTTTCGGCTATGTAGTCCTCCGGCCTAGGCCTGTGCACTTCTCTAGCCTTCACCAGATTGACTTGTCATCGTAGTGCTGGACCGGGAGTTGGGAGTGATTGGCCTGTAGGGTGCTGAACCGCCCGATCGTCCAGAAGGTCCTCCAGTTCACATAATTTGTCTACCCTCTGCATGAGGTCGTCCATATCATCTAGAGGGTTGATCATGAGCTCTCGGAAGCTCAAGCTGTCGGCCTCAAGGACCATTTTAAAAGAAGTGGTTGCGACACCCTGGTCGCAGTCTTATATCTCATTGTACAGCTCCCAGTACCGATTGGAGTATTGCCGGAGAGACTCCCCTGGCGCTTCAAGAGGCTGATAAGGGCGCCGACATCCTTGCGCTGGGTGGTACTCATAACGAAGCGAGCATGGAATGTCCGCTCAAGATCCCTGAAGCTCCGGATGGATCTCATCAGGAGTTATTTAACCACGGGGAGCCTTGTGTCCCCAATCTTGTGGAAAAAACTTAAAACATGATGGCTTTGTTAGTCGTATAGAGAGCCATGACCTGTCGAAAGTAAATAAGATGCGTATAAGCATCAGTTTTCGGGTCATACCTGGAAAATTTGGGCAGATGGAACCTCAGGGAGATTGTTACCGACTCGATCGTTCTGGAGTAAAGGATAGTGTTGAGATGTCTGAGTCGTGCATCCACGCTTAGTTGGACAATCCCCTGGGAGAGCTCCGGAGAGAGTCTTCTCCTGTGTTGTCGGTGCTCCTCTCGGTTGTCTCTGTGAGGAGAGGGGGTGTGGTGGTGATGTCTGTACCGGTGGCATCTCTAGGGGCTTTGGGGTCCGCAGCCGGGTGTTTGTGATGTTCGAACGCATCTGCCTCCAGTCTTCTACTTCGGAACTCGCCTGATCTTTCTCCTTCCTGCCAGACCGGAATGAAAACCCTGTGATCGTAAATGTACAATGTTCTATCTGATATCCACAAGGACCGATCACTAGAGCTAGACTCGTTGTATGCCTGCTATTCAGGGTCTGCTCCATGTCTTCCGTCTGGTTGTCGTATGAGATCCTACCTTTTATTTTATTTGTTGGCCCTGTGCCGGCTTCTATCTCCGGAGTTTGCCGTGACAGAGGCTGCTCGCATGGGTGGCTAGGCGAGTTTAGCAACCTATTCTCTAAGGAAGGCAATCTCAGCATCCTTTTTCCTCATCAATGCGTCCACAACGGATGCGAACTCGGAGTTGGGCCCAGATGGAGGATGGGTAGAGGGAGGATCTAGGATTCCCAGGGATAGGTGGGAGGTCGTCACCAGTTGTACCGAGGGAAGAGGAGGGAGACCAGATACCTTTGTGCTTCTAGCGGAGGGGGGTACATTGGTTCCCATGGTTCAGAAGCCCTAGGAAGGTGTTGGAAGATCCACCAAGAGTCTGGGGTTATAATCCCCAGCGGAGTAGCCAATTGTGGTGGCTGCTTCCTCGGATCGAATGACCTTCGACTGAACCCCTCGGCACTAGGGGGTCAGTACAGGTTCTGGAGCTTCGTGTGGGATAACCTGCACAAATTGGATCCTCTTGCTTGGCTCCTGCAAAACAAAGGTTAGTGTCAACCGGACGGTAATGCCCGGATGGAGCCTCCGAAGATTAAGTCAGATTCTGTCTGTGGAGAAGATAAAGGAAGGAATAAAAACAGAGGGGTCCAGAGAGAGGGGATCAGAAGATCCAGTGAACAGTAACTCGATGGGGTATTTATAGGGAGAACCTGACTTGGGGCCCAAGGCTGGCGAGTGGGCGTGTATCGCTGATCCTTCCGGATAACGTCAGCCCTAGTGTTGCACATGTTTGGGCCATCTGAGCCAGTGCGGTTGATGGGCCGGGTCACTATATGGACGGAGGAGCTACGAACGACCGGATGGAGCGCTTCGTCCTGAGTTTCTACTGACGGGTGGGTCCTCCGCTAATCAGTAGGTCAGTTGGGAGCTGTGCTCTTGCCACAAGGAATGTTCATGATGCTCTACTGACCGACATAGTAGCTGAAGGCCTGGGAGCCGCTGATTAACGACCCCATGCTATATTGAGATGCTTCGATCACATGAGCTGTCTGTGTGTCCCTTCTCTAACCGGGTGCATAGAGAGATCTACAGAGCGTCGTGAGGTCGAAACCCTAGTTGGCTCCCTTGTACATCCAGAGACTGCATTGATTTCTGAAGGGACACATGATGGACCACCGGTCCCGTCCTTCAGTTATGCCAGAAAGAATGTGCCATAGGTCCGTAAATTATTTGGGGTGGGGGTCCGGATCAATCGGAGTGTCCAGTAGAGTAGATCCGACCCTCTTTGTTCGAAGTCCGGCTACTACAATTACTTCTAACCGATTACTACAGTACGTAAGGAAATCCGTGTGGGTGTAGTTCTCTATCCGTGGTAATTACAGAGGTTGAAACCAGACGTTGCCATTGCCGTCGTATCCGTCTATGTGGGTCTTGGGGAATGGAAGGTTTCTCAACTGTGTGGTCTCTATTTATTGGAATGGAATGGGTTTTCTCGGGAAGGGTTTGGTCTGAGGGGAGGGTTTGAGTTTCTCGGGGAGGGTTTGGTCTGAGGGGAGGGTTTGAGGAGAGAGTAGAAAGAATGGGTAGAGGGTTTCTCGGGGAAGTGTATGAATGTATAAGGAATATCATGGGTCTTGGGTCTTGGTCTGGCATGCGTATATAAAGTTGGATTGTGTGAATGTGGATTATATTTTTGGCTGTTTGTGTATGCGTGATAATATATTGGTATTGTGTGGAATAATAGAATAGTGGAATATGATGTGTCAAAATTGTATATGATGGGTCAAGATACAAGATATGACATGAACATTTTAATATATGATTGGGACACTTAATGATATGACTAGGACATGAGTTGATTTGTAATATAGATGTCATAGGAGTGCACACATGGTATGAAAAGTATTTTGAAGGCATTAAGATTTTTTGTATCCTATTTTTATTATTTTGTATTCATTCAAATGGTGAAATGTAACTTTTAATTTTTATACAAATAAGATTGTAAAAGTTATTACTTTTTTTTTTGGAAAGCCAAATAAATATATATATATAAATAAAAAGACTGCTACAAATAGACAGCGAGGGTAAACACCCAGCCATCAAACAGCTTACACCCAACACAAACTGCCAACTTCAGCATGAGCTAACTCAACAAACAGCTAAAATTCCTAAGAAGACACCCAAGAAAAGGCCCAGCAGAGAGTTACTGCCAGCCATCTCTACATACGATAAAAATTACACCTCAGACTCAGACCAAGGCCTGAAGCCTCCCACCAGTCAAAATACCCTACTCACTAGGCTAGCAAACCTCTCATAAAAAGTTGCCTCGCAAATCCCTGCTGCTTACCTGTAGCAATTCTCTTTATAGTATATGCGTCTTTCTCCGAAAAATGAATACCCGTCGCTTTTCCCACTTCGATCGTGTCGCTCACTATCCGCACGACCCATCTCAAGAACTCCATTTGATTTAGCGCTTTAAACACGGGATGGACACCTCTTAAACCATCAACACCAGAAACTACACAGGGGCAAGGCCCCACATCATCCCCAGATTTTGAACCCTCGACAATTACAGTATGTTGAAAACCCCCAAGCTTTACTTCACCTTTGATATCACCAGAAAAAGCATCCTGGCCAACGACATCTTGTGTTGGCTGTGCAAGTAAAAGTTATTACTTTTGCTTGTGTTGTATAAACTTTTATTAGTTTGCAAAGGAAATCATAGAATGAATGAATATATGTGAATACAAAAATTATTTATAAACAAGATTGAAGTATTTTTTATGAGAAAATACATGAAAAAGTATGTTAAAAATTAGATGATGAATCAGTTTCCGGAACGACCCGTCTTGCCTAAGGATTGCTTGGAACAGATGATTGACTCCTCTTCTTGCTCTGCCTCAACCTGCAAGACAGCGATTCAGAGACACAAGCTGGGGGTTGTGCTTTCGAGCCGCCTCCGACAATCAAGTAAGTATCTACTGGGTAAAAGGAAAGTTATGGAAATTATGAGAGAATAGTGAGTGCGTACCTTTGCTGTTTACCATTATTATCCTTATATACATGTAGATTGAATCCGGTAACCCTAGCCGCCATATCCGAGAGTCAAGGGAGTGTCTCTCTATTTCCTTATACATTATACACAGAAGTGGAAGTTTCCTTATCCGCATGAATTCGCTTCGACATTCTCGGTTGATATCACAGAGGTTCAGTTATGTGCCTCTTGATAAAGTCTCACTCGTGTGTCTTTCTTATTGCACTTAAGAGATTGTCGCACAGACTCTTCCCCATTCACGGTTCCGTGTGGCTGAGCTTAAGTCTGACCCAACATGGTTACGACCGAGCTCCTATTTGGAAGTCAGGTCTGAGCTGCTACTTTGAGGACGGGTCTGAGATGACACATGGTGTAGTATTTCCCTTATCATTAGTATATGACATTTAGTGGTAAGAATGCTTTTATAATATCTTTTTAGATGATAACCAGATTATGAATTTGACATGATAGGTAGTGTGGTAGGGTAAATCTGGATTAGCCACGTGGCACACGGATCTGGATTCCCTATATTGAAATCTGATTAAATGAGTGAGATTAATTATAAAGTGTGGCATTGCGGATATATGGCAGCACGGTATGGTGGCACCGCGGATATATTGCAGCGC
>NMUG010011363.1:0-10651 GCA_002855965.1 Monotropa hypopitys
AGGTGTTACTAACATTTTTAAAAATTTGAATCTGAGTAATAACCTTAGAAAGGTATTATCACCCAGACTTTTGAAATTGAATCAGTAACTGATAGAAAGATGTTACTGAGAATTTGAAAATTTGAATCCGAGTATTAACCATAGAAAGGTGTTATCACACAGATTATTGAATTTGGATCAGTAACTGATATAAAGGTATTACTGGCATTTTTGAAAATTTGAATCCGAGTAATAACCATAGAAAGGTGTTATCACACAGATTTTTTAGTTTGAATCAGTAACCGATAGAAAGTTGTTACTAACATTTTGAAATTTGAAAGTTGTAGAAATGTATTACCTGAATCCGATCGATTTTTCTCACTCTTTGCTTGATTGATTTTTTTGTAGGATGGCTCCCCGTCGTAGACCAGGGAAGGAGCCTGCTGTCGAGGCCGAAACTTCGAGACCTTTGGATGAGAAGGACCCCCTTTTTGGGTCTTGGTGATGCTGATTCTGAGGAGGATGTTGGCGACATGGAGGCATCTCGTTGTGGATACTTTAAGGCCTTTACCTCTGCGAGTGTGGGTTCTTCGTTGAGGGGGAAAATGGTTATCCCGGAGCTTAGATCGACCAGCTTGGGCATTTAGGATATGCCACTATTGACACAGCTTCGCTCATATCCCTCGACATTTTTGCGGGCCCATGCAGTTCTACCTTCCAGACCTTTCAGAGGGGCGTGGTTCCAGGCAGTACAGATCTGTAACCAGATGCATCCCATGTTTCGGACTTTTCTGGTCGAGCAGGGTTTTGGAGATTTTTTCCATTCCCCCATTCTGCTCGAGACATTCTTTGATTAGTGCTTTGGCAAAGCGTTGGTTCAGTGAGACCAACACTCTGCATTTGGGCGATTATGAGATTAGTGTTACTCCCTTGGAGTGGGCCATCATTTCAGGCCTTCGATTCGGAGGGGTCCCTGTCTAGAAGACAAAGGGAAGCATTGATGATGTTGAAAGAGTCTTAAGGATCTTCTCATACGAGCTGAGCGGGAGACGAATCCCTGGATCTATTTTGAGGGACAGACCCTTTTTCTACTCTATTTAGGTTGACGGTGTGGATCTGTACCAAGATCGCCATTGGCTGATTCTGCTATTGATAGTGTCGTGCTTTTTGAGAAACAACATCACTAAGTTCCCGACTTCTTATGTCGGGATGGTTGATTTTCCAGAGGGTGCCCACTTCGACTGGAGGTCTTTCACTTTTGCCACTTTCCTCCAGGCTATGAGAAGGAGAGTGAGCTGCCCCGCTCCGACACAACTTGGATTTAGGCCTTTCTTGCTGTGGTGGTCATTTGAGCATATTGGCATCGGTCGCCCAGAGTCTTATGCGTGGGAGTTTCTGATCCCTAGAGCTTTGCACTGGCCACGCCCGTCTGCGCGTTCACTAGATTTGCTGGATTTTGTGACCCTCGTTTCTCAGCTGGAGTTAGTCACGCTGGAGCAAATTATCTGGCAACTTTTGTGGTATTTGGCACAAAGAGAGATGTATGATCTCGAGGTATATTTGTCATCTTGGAGATATATGTTTTATTCCTTTACCTCTTGGGAGCTGTATATAGGCGACCATTGTTGGCACCAGACGATGGGGGAGATACGGATCCCTTCTTGCCCATTTACTGCCACCTTTGGATATGAGTGGTCTCCTTCTGGGGGAGTTACTGAGGTTGAGAGATATATGGTGGAGGGATACTACGCCGCCTGGTTCCAGAGCGTGTCTATTGGCCGCTTCACCACTACTACCCCTGTTCATGGAGGATGCTCGATCGGTGCTGAGCAGGAGTGCTTTTATCAGATAATTAGAGATGCAAAGCACGGATCTCCGTTTACTCAGCCCATTACAGAGAGCGAACAATTCTGATATTTTCAGTAGTTTCAGCAGTGGATGGCGCAGAGCGGGAGAGATAGAGGAGCTCCTTTAGCCCAGTAGCCCCCACAGGATGAGGTATATATTTATCGTTTGTTTCTTCTTTGTTTGTTCTTTTCTTGATCTCTATAGACCTGTCTTTTTTTCTTGGTTTTTGACGAGTTTTCTTTTTTTTAGGATGCCCCAGACCCCCCTCGAGGTTCAGTTGACAGGAGACCCAGGCAGTGAGGCAGGCGGGATAGTAGCTGCAGAAGAGATGTCTTAGACCTACAGCACAGAGAGAGTGTTTTTTTGCGTTTTATATTAGATAGCTTGTATTTTTTTGCAGTCAGACTGTACTCAGTTTTAGCTATTTTCTATTATGTATACAAATATTCTGATATTAATGTATATACAACTGTATTTATCTTTTGTATCTTTTTTTATTCATTTCTTTGTACTGTACAAATATATGTATAAAGATGATACTGATGTGCTGCTTTTCATCTGTAGGAATGTTGTTTGCACCTTCCTTTCTGGTGTTCTTGTTAGATTGGTGGGTATCTTTTCCCAACTGAGCGATCTTTGTTTGAGCTGTTGTTTGATGGGTTGCTAGTCTTTTTACTGTACGCATTGCCCCGGACTTTCTGCCTGCTCTGGTGAGATATTGGATTCCGACGCTGAGCCTTTTCCGTTTTGGATTTCATGAACTGACTTCTACACTGGAGGAGTATCACTTTGCACTACAAATGAAGCCTTCTTTGGAGACCGTGGCCCGTATATTCCCTGATCAGAATGCACGGATGGATTTCGCTGCTCTGATTGGTGTGAAGAGGACCTCGTTGATTGTGGATGATATTGACGGGATTCTGACTGTACGACCCGATTTCTTGTTGGGACTTTTTGATGATGGGCCATATTATGACCCGCGGGGGTTTGATTTTACTCGACTGGCTGACAGAGGAGTCGGTTCCCGCAGATGCACATACGCCTTTGCTTTCGTGCTCTTGGTGGGATTGTTCTTCCAGTGTTGTGATGGACAATTGGATTTGCGAGTTGTTTTCTTTGTGGACACTGTAATTGATGAACAAGCGATCATCCCAGCGATTTTGGCAGAGACATTCAGGGGGTTGACCCTTTATCTTTTGTTGCATGATTCCCACACCTGTAGCGGTATTGAGCTCCTTTATGTCTTTCTTGTAACCCACCTGTTCGGGAGTTATTCATCGCACCCGGGGTGGTTTCCTGACATTCCCTTACCATTTTTGATTGAGCAACATTTGACTTCATTGTTCATCCCTCAGCATTTGGATGCATGGATTATGGTGTTGGACAGCATTACCCCTGATACCATTGTTTGAGACATTGGCATATTCAGTGCCAGGGAGCATGTTGTGACAGTTCGTGGATTAGGTTTGTCATTTCTTCCCTTGGTCGGGCTATGTGGCATTGTGCCGTATTTTGGATGTCGAGTCCTTAGACAGTTTGGGCTTTACCAGAATGTTCTGGCTTCTTCTTCTCTTTTTGTTGGCAGTAGATATCACTTTGACTTTGCTAGTGATTTTTCCCATCCATTGATTGCGGAGGCATCAGTTTTGTGGGACCAGTGGGTCATGATTTTGTTTTCTCAGACTAGTGACAGTCCCGGTGTTTCTGAGACTTATCTGATTTGGGTTGTGCAGGAGATTGCTCATGCTGCTGGCGTGGTTTCTACTTCCCAGCGTATTTAGACCCATTTCTATTGCCATAGTGGTCATCTTTTCTGGCATCGCACACTTCGAGATACACCTTGCAGATGATGCACTCTCATACGCAGTATGCGCATGTGGTTGGAGAGAGAGATAGGATTGTTCAGTGGATTTCTCCTATCATAAGGGAAAGATATTCTCTGCTCAGTATTTGGATCATTTATCCCTATGACTGTCAGATACAGAGGTCACCGCGGGTAGCTTGCAGTGGGACATTGCAGATGTCAAAGCTTCAGCCAGCTCTACCAGTACTGTGACTGCTTTGGAGGATTCATTGAGATAGACATCTCACGGGCATGCGATTTAGCTTGAAGAAATCGGCAGACTGCTTCGTGAGTTATTAGATCTTGATCAGGTTATAGATGAATTACAGGATTGGATCTGCAATTTGGGTGATCAGAGAGATTCCTTGCAGGATGATTTTGACACCTTGGCTGGATCATATGCTAGTTCTGTTGCTGAGATCCAGAGTTCGCACGCTCTACTGCATGATGCTCGTCAGAATTTGGCTAGAGAGAGGGGTATTCACTACCGGGATATCGAGGGCTTATGGTCTAGATTTTCCTCTTTGGATCGTTTGTTCCCCAGAGGTTACCCTGATATGATGCAGTTGCAGATGTTGTTGCGGATGCTTCACCGTTTGCTCGACGTGGATCGACCAGGCACTGAGGATGGTGCCATGATGATTGTTCGTTATCGGGAAGTTTTTCAGGCTTTGCTGCATTTGCTCAGTGATTTCTCTCGGCGAGACCTACATTGATTACCATATTGTATTGTGTGTTTCTTTTTTCTTTGGGGAATGCTAGTTTTTTCTTATATGAATACATTTTCACTATTTGCAATCTTTGTCAAATGAGCAATACTATATTTATATACATTTAAATTTCTCTCCTAAGAGTGATCGATAAATACAATTTATGCTAATCAATCAACAAAGCAATTTTATAAACAAGGCCTCACCTATTGATCAAAGGGCAAAAACCTTTATTCATCCTTTCTTTTGGAAACAACTTTGTAATCTTAGCACATGAAGTGACAGATTGCTTGACCAAATTAAACTAGATCTTTAAAGAAAGCTAATTCCCCTGAAGGTCGATTTTCTTGCTGACATCTGCACGAACTCCACTGCTGCTCTGATATACTCTGATGCTTCATCCCTTTTTGATTTTGAGAGAGATTTTTTTTATTTTAGCTTTTTCTTTTCCATTTTTGCCATAACTCCCTTTCGGGTTGATAGTTACGCTAGATGCTTTTTATTTTATTTTTTTTTGTCACGACCCCCTCTCGGGTTTTGACCGTACTGGATTTATCCATTTTTGATGTAGCCCCCTCTCGAGTTTTGACTACAATGGATTTGATTTCCCATTTGTGTTTCCATGGTCCCCTTTCGGGTTTTAACCATGCTGTTTTTTCCATTTCTGTCATAGTTTTCCTTCTTAGGTTTTAACTACGCCAGATTTGTTTTTTTTGAAATGATTGAATTTTAATTTTGACAAGGCAAAGTCTGCTTGATGAAGTTCTGATGGTTTCGAGAAAATTGTAAGTACTTCCGTATGAGGAGATGCTGGAGAATTTTGAGGGAGAATGAGAATTTTTTTAGAATCCCCCTTTTTGCTTTTGTATAAAGGAAGGAGCGGTTATTTCAATCATCGTATAGACATTTTGATGATAATTTCTTTTTTTTGAACCGCTCTTATCAAAAAAGAGGAGAGAGACAACATTTTTTATTTTGAAGCCTTGAAAAAGAAATGGAAGTGTTATTTCACTCAAATTATATCGGAACATTGATAAGAAGAGGATGTCTTTATTGAAATTAAAATTGAAATCATTGTAGTTCAGGAGAGCTGCTACTAATCAGGCATAATAGAGCTTGAGCATGTTGGCATTGAGGGGTTGGGGGAACTCTTGTCCATCCATTTCTGATAGGATGACTGCTCTGCCAGATAGCACTTTTGCTACGATGAATGGCCCTTGATAGTTGGAGGAGAACTTTCCTTTGTCTTCTTCTTGTACCGGCAGAATTCGCTTCAAGACCAGATCGCCTTGTTGAAAGACTCTTGGTCGCACATGTTTGTTGAAGCTTTTGGAGATCCGCCTTTGGTAGTATTGGGAATGAAAGACTACTGCTAGTCTTTTTTCATCCATGAGGGCCAACTGATCATGTCGGGCTTTAATCCATTCGGAATCATCCATGGCTGTCTCCATCATTATCCAGAGTGATGGGATTTGCATTTCGGGAGTGAGGATGGCTTCGTAACCATAGACTAGATAGAACGGAGTTGCCCCAATATAAGTTCGAGCAGACGTTCTATAGGCCATGAGTGCATATGGTAGCTTTTCATGCCAGTCTCGATGTGTATCCATCATTTTTTGGATGATCCGTTTGATGTTCTTGTTTGCCGCTTCTACCGCTCCATTCATCTGTGGGTGGTAGATGGTTGAATTTTGATGGTTGATACTGAACTGATCACAAAGCCGCTTCATCAGAGAGCTGTTGAGATTCTTTGCATTGTCAGTCACCAATGTTTCTGGTACCCCATAACGACATACAATATTATTCCCGATAAAGCGCGTAATGACCTTCTTGGTTACATGTGCAAAGCTGGCAGCCTCCACCCATTTGGTGAAGTAATCAATAGCGACTAATATGAATTGATGGCCATTTGAGGCTTTGGGATGGATATCTCCAATAACGTCAATGCCCTAGGGTGAGAAAGGCCACGTAAAGACCACGACCTGGAGTTCTTTGGGCGGCGCTCGCAAGACATCCCCATGAATTTGGCATTTATGGCATTTCTTAACATACTTGATATAGTCGGACTCCATTGTCATCCAATATTATCCGGTATGCAAGATTTTTCTGGATAGGGTGTGACCAATCATGTGTGGGCCACAGGACCCCTCGTGTATTTCTGTCATCAATTCATTGGCCATGTAAGTATCTATGCAGCGCAAAGGACTGTGTATAGATCTTTTAAAAAGCTCTTCACCGCATAAGAAGAATTGTGCTGCCAATCTTCTGAGGGTTCTTTGATCATTGGTTATGGCACCTTTGGGAAATGCCCCAATTTGCATGAATGCTTTGATGTCTTGGTACCATGGCTGTACATCTCTTTCGTTGGAGATCAGAGCACAATAGGCAGGCGCGTCTCTGAGTTGAATTTGTATGGCCGGAATTTTCTCTTCATCGGAGAAATGTATGGTTGCCGCTAGAGTTGCCAGTGCATCTGCAAATGAATTTTCAGCCCTAGGAACATGGATGAAGCTGATCTATTTGAATTTATCTCAGAGCTCTTTGATTTTCTGGTGGTAGGGAATCAGCTTTGGATCCCTTGTCTGGAATGTTTCGTTGCTCTGCTGTATGATTAGATCAGAATCCCCATACACCTGCAATTTATAGATTTCATATTCTAAGGCCATCTGTAGCCCTAAAATACATGCTTCGTATATTTCCATATTGTTGGTGATGACAGATTCTTCTTCGAAAAGGATCTTTCCCGCAACAAGTAAATGTGTTCCTTGTTCTGAAATCAGTACTGCCCCTATTCCGGCACCTTTATGGTTGTATGCTCCATCGAAGAAAAGTTTCCACTCTGGAGATTTTTCTTGTGTTTCGGAGTAGAATTTTTTTTCGTCCGGGAATAAAGGCTCCATCGACTGTTTGTCGTCCAAAGGATTTTCTACCAAATACTCTGCAATAACCCTTCCCTTTTCTGATTTTTTAGTAGCAAAGACTATGTCGAATTCTGACAGAATCATGTGCCACCTTGAAATGCGGCTTGTGAGTGTGGGTTTCTTGAACAGCTATTTCAGTGGGTCCATTCGAGAAAGCAGATACGTAGTATGATGAATCATATAGTGGAGAAGCCGATAAGCTGCCCAAGGCAGTGCACAACAAGTTTTCTCCAATGTGGATTAGTTGTTCTCGTGGTGAGAATTTTTTTACTGAGATAGTAAATGGCCTGCTCTTTCTGCCCGTCCTCTGAATATTTCCCTAGCATGCATCCCATAGAGTGATCGAGCACTTTTAGATACATAAATAGGGGTTTGTTGAGTTACGGAGAGACCAAGACAGGTGGCTCAAGCAGATATCGTTGAATTCCTTCGAACGCGCTCTAGAAGTCAACGATCCATTCGTGAGGTGCGTTTTTATGCAATAGTCGGTATATAGGGTCGCAGACTTGCGTCATTTGTGCTATAAATCTGGTGATGAAGTTTAACTTCCCAAAAAAGGATCGAACTTCCTTTATGCACCTTCGTACTGGCATCTCGAGGATGGCTAGGATTTTAGCAGGGTCTATTTCGATACCCTTCTGGCTGACCATGAACCCCAGCAGTTTTCCAGAGGTTACTCCGAATGCACATTTTGCTGGGTTGAGTTTGAGTTCATATTTGTGGAGATGGTCGAACACTTGTCGGAGGTTCCATAGATGTTCCTCTTTGTGCCTATATTTGATGATCATGTCATCCATATAGACCTCTAGCTCTTTGTGAATCATGTCATAGAATAACATGACCATTGCCTTTTGGTTGGTTGCGCCCGCGTTTTTTAGTCCGAATGGCATGATTTTATAACAAAATACTCCCCATGGAGTGAGACAGACTATTTTGTCTTGATCTTCGAGGGCTATCTGGATTTGATTGTATCCGGAAACGTCGTCCATGAATGAGAATATTTCATGACCAGCTGTATTATCCTTTGGACTTGCTTTGTTCAGGTCTCTATAATCGATGCACATTCGAACTTTCCCGTCCTTCTTGGGCACGGGGACAATGTTGGCAAGCCACTGTGGGTATTCGACCACCCGTAGGAAGCCTGCATCGAATTGCTTTATGATTTCTTCCTTGATCTTCAGACTTCATTCTGGTCGGAGTCGTCTCAGCTTTTTCTTTATCGGCCTGATAGACGGATCTATAGGCAATCGGTGTTTGACAATATTAGTACTGAGCCCTGTCATATCCTCATATGACCAGGCGAAGATGTATTGATAGGCACGGAGCAGTTCTGTGAATTCGTCCTTCTGATGTACATCCAGGTGGATATCGATTTTGATTCCTTAGGCGTCTCTATAGTTCCCAAGTTAATGGTTTTTGTTTCCTCGACGTTAGGAGTCTTTCTGTCTTTGTATTTCTCGATCATGTCTCGAATCTCCTCCGGAATTTCATCGTTGGCATTTTCATCAACCTTTAAACCCATTAGATTGTAATCCAATTCGGTGTCGAAGTCGTGCTCTTCATCTGCTAAGATTGTTTGATCATTTGATTGGAAAGAATGAATTTTCGGATTCCTGAAAGAATAAATTTTTAGTTTTTATAAATATTTTCGGTCATTGTTAATTTAACAGAGAGAGATAAATAAACAGAATGTATGAAAGCTTCATTGATAACTATGACAAGATATAGGAACATGTAGCACATGAATTCCATTAAGATAAGAAACACAAAATAACAATTGCCGATTTTCTGCATTTTACCAAAACATGCGGGCTTTGTGGACTGAACATGCTGTCTAGTTTTCGACCTTCTCCCCTGGATGAGCGGGGCGGATGGTATTTTGCAAAATCTGAATTTGTGATGGAGGGTAAATTGTGGCGACTTGTAGTTCGCCAAACATTTGTGATAGCCCTCCCGTCATGATCTTCTCCCTCCCGCTGGGATATGACAGTAGACGGGATTTCTTCTGAGATCATGTTCAGCCCATGATGGTTTGAGAGTGGATTGGTGGTGACATTGGGAGGCGCCTTTGTGTCCTCCAGATTTATTTATCTTGTATCGATGAGGTCTTGCACCTTATGCCTTAGGCTCCGACATTTTTCTGTTTCATAGCCCATTTGATTTGAATGGTAGGCACTGCGGAAGTTTTCTGGAAGAGGATCGGGTAGAGGCTGTGCTTGTATGGGCATCAGATGCCTGAATGATAGGACGCGCTGATATACCTCCACCATAGGGATTGCCAATAGGGTAAAATTCCTACTCCTCCATTGGTTCGGATGAGCGTTTCTGAGGAATGAGCCTTGAGGCGGCGAATTCTAAAATTTTTGACTCTGATATGTGTTCGGCAGATTTTGATATGCGTTCTGCGGCGGGTAGAAGAGTTGTTGTTGTTGTTGGTAGTTTGGATACCCAGGTTGGAAGGAGAACTGGTTATTCGGTCTCGGGGCCGGCATGATTGCAGAGACTTCAGGCTCTTTGGCCTTCTTTATGGGAGGTTTCTTGGCGTATAACACTGAAGGGTCCTCTATTTTGGCATATGGATCGAGGATTTTACCGGTTTTGATACCGTCCTCGATCATCTCCCCATACAGGATGATCTCGTTGAATGATCTCCTGATAGAGGTGCCGAATTTATCGTAGTACATTCCCTTACATGTCTGTACAAACAAGTGAACGTATTCAGAATCGGAAAGAGGGGGGGTCAACTTGGGATGCATGATTCATCCATCGGAGGGCATACTTGCGGAAAGTTTCCCCTAATTCATGCTTCATATGGATGAGATAAAGACGGTCCACTACCATCTCTGCATTATGACGATATTGGCGAACAAACTCTTGAGAAAGGTGTGTCTAGGAGTAGAAACGTTTCAAATCCAGACGGTCGAACCACTGTGCAGCTGCTTCGGTTAAACTGTATTGGAAAATGTGCATCATTAATCTCTCTAGATTGGGGTAACCGCATAGCGCCCCGGCATAAAGACACAGATGTGTCATAGGCTCCCCGGTACCATCGTATCTTGAGAAATCTAGGATCTTGAATTTTGACGGTAAGAGCATGTCCGGAGGGACTTAAGGGCGTCCTCCAATTGTTGGGCGGGTGTGCGACAGCCACACTGGTGGGCGGTCCATAGCCCAAAAAGCCATCTCTCAGGGATACTGGTGGCCGTACATGCAAGAAGATGTTAAAGTCTACGTTAGAAATTGCGATAAATGCCAGAAATTTTCGCCAAATATTCATGCTCCCATCGCATACTTAGCACTACTTACGAGTCCATGGCCCTTTGCTCAGTGGGGTATAGACATCGTGGGAA
>NMUG010011364.1:0-10652 GCA_002855965.1 Monotropa hypopitys
GTAGCGCCATCGCCACGCCGGGACGGTCCTCGAGCCTGTCACTCGCCTCGGCAGCAACACCCTCGAAGGAGAGCTTCGGTTCCCAAAGGACCACTTCCCTCCGGGAAGACCCCGCCGTCTCCACGGTCGTAGGGTCAGGAATGGTAGTCTTCTCTACCGCAGCCGAAGAATGCTCAGAAGGCGGCAAGTCCTCAGATACTCGGGCCCTCTTGTGCTGAGCCCGGGTCCTGGTCAGCTTCTCCATGACGTCATCCGCCCGGCGACCAGTCGACGGCTCCTTCAAAATTGCCACCAAGGGGTCAACATTCAAGCCATCGGCCTGATCATCCTGAAACTCCTCTTCGAGGTCAATCACCTTCTTCGGCCCCATTCCTTCTTCCTCGGCAGATTGCGCGGATGGAGGCACAACTGAGGGCTCGGCTGAGCGCCTAGCGGATGTCTCGGCTAGAGAGGGTCGCCGCCGGAGAGTGTGGGTGTAGGTTGGAGTATACCCCAACAGCGTCGGCGCTGAGCGTCTTGCCTCGGAAAGAGCAGAGAAAGCCTTTACCCTGTTGACGTCGGTGGCGTTCTTCAGGCCGCTGAGAACTCCAAGATCTGCACAGAAAAGAAAGCCAGAAGACCAGACAAAAAGAAGAAGCCTCGGCCGAAGCTACAAAGCTTACCAAGGACACCCTCTAGAAATGGTACGGTATACACCCTGTCTATGCCAACATGAAGTGGAATAAAGAAATGGTCGGAGACGATCATCACGTCGTCGGCATATTTTTCAGAGTTCGGCAAGCCGGTAATCAGGCCAGTCTGGTTAGGTCTCCGGCCCAAAAAGTATTTCTTCGACTTCTGGTTATAGCAGCCGAAGATGTCATCGAAGGTTAGTCGGTCCGCTTGGGGGAGGGACTCATTCAGCTTCACTACCCCCAGAAGAATTCTGAAGGTATTTACCGTCACTTGGAACGGAGTGATTTTGAGCGCACCGAAGAAACGGACGAGAATGGGATGAAAGGGGAACTGTACTCCCCCTTCAACGACAGCAACCACCGGCACAAGAATGTGGGTCGGTCTCTGCTCTTTATGGCCTACAGGGGCTAGCAGGATGTGCACGTCCCTTGGGATCTTGTATTATTCCCGGAAATGCTGAAGATTATCAAGAGTGTCCAGGTACTGCCTGAACTTGTCGGACCGTCTTTTCGGCGCCATAGTTGGATCTGAAAAGAACACAAGCAAGAGGGCACCGTTAGTCGGTCCGGCATCGACCTACGCAGTGAGGAACAGGACAACCCTGGGCTTGGCCTTCAACCAACAGCCAAGGCCAGTCTGGCTCGGCCAGGAGCAGGTTGAGTCCTCATCTTCAACCTTGCAGCCAAGAAACTTGTAGAAAGCTTCCAGGCTACAACAATGGCGGACAGATCGAGCCTCAAACCTTAACAGTCACCAAATCGACTGAAAAATGCGAAAATGACCAACATTAACCTACGGAGAAGAGTTAGACGATTACCAGGAAGGAAGATACGGGCTGGAAAGCTGGAAAAGATGAAGGGAAGGGACTGGAACGCAGGTCGCCGGAGAGCGTCACACGATGGCCGGAAATCGCCTAGGATGAGAGAGATAGAAGCAATGGGAGTTCTGAAAAAATTCCCAAGGCCTCCTTTTATAGGAGGTGACCTGCCAGTTGAAACCGGTTGACCGGCCGAACCGGCTCAGCCGGTCACACTCTCTAGCAATCATTACTCCGCCTCGAAAGTTGAACTGGTGCTGCAATGCCGACAGCGCACTGCACCACGTCTCATCAGTCGCAGAGCCGTCCAACCACAGCGTGACACGTAGGGTTACATAACAGCCGTTTCAGACGCACGCGGGCCAACGAAGCGACAATTGTTGGCGTGACGTCAGCCCAGACGCTCCTCCAACGCAGACGGCGACACGTATGAAAATTCAAAATGATGGTTCATTAAATGCTGTCAGAGGTTCAAATCTCAAGTCAAATCAGTGGCCCGACGCTCCTCCCTTCGGCACCTGCACAACCTATCGGCATCAAGTCAACACCGCTTCGGCCAAAATGCCTGGCCAAAGGGGGTTGAGGGGCTATTGTTGGGGGCCGAACCCTTGGGAGGCCGGAGCCACGACCTCCTCCAAGAGGACCACAGTATAGGCCAGTCAACTAGCAGCCGATTAAAGCTCAGCCGGTGATAGGGTCTATCTGGGGCTCTCTCCGACCGGAGACTCAAAGCCCAAGGTAGTTGCCTAGCCGAGGAAAAGCACGGTCAAGGTCATGCAACCGAGCATAGTATGACCGACAGGAGCGACTTCTCAACCCAGGACGGCATGGTCTACTATCAGCAACGCCGAAGCAGCTCGCTTCGGTCGGACAAGACAAAATGCATTTTTTACAACGAAGATTCCCTCGGGGACAGCATCCCGGGTCTTGCGCACATGGCAGACACACGCCTGACACAGAATCAGCTTTTTCGTGATTCCCGGAGAATGTCAGGCACGCTCAGTCAGCTTTTCTGCCGCCCGATGCTGTCAGGTGCCGCCGCCTGACACTGTCGGGGCCGACCGGTCGGACACACGTTCAGACACTCAGAGGAGACAGGCACACTGCCACATGATCTACCATACCAACTCATCCGCGCCGAAGCACGTGTCTCCCACCCTCCGAGGTTCTATAAATACAATCAAGCATTCAATGCAAGGTAGACTCTCTCTCACTAGCAAAAGCTCTATCCATTTACTTTCTCACTCTAAACTCTTGCTGACTTTGCCATCAGAGGGTCCACCGGTGACGCCGCCAGTAGCCTAACGTTTGTTGCCTGCGCAGCTAGGTCCAGCCATACCACCACAGCTCATCTCCACCGTTCATAGCAGCGATCCACCACTAGAAAGGCTTACCCCCCAACAGGTTGTAATAGCGTGGATGGTCCACCTTTGTAAGTTTGAGATGTGAATTTAAGCCTTGTAAGGTTATCTCCCTTGTTGTAAACAATCAAGTTTCTTTAGATTTGAGAGTATTGTGATCCGACTATGTTGGACAATTGCATTTGACTAGAGAATTTAAGGTGATATCTTTTATGTTTATGAGGATTTTGGGCATTCATAGTGTAAATTTGATGGGAATGTGGACTTGATTGCAAAATTTGAGTAAGAATGCCATTGGAAAATTGGAAATGTTGTGATGTTTGGAGCCCATCTTCTGATTGGGATATGTGGTGACTGAAATCCAATTGCCTCTTCGGGTCAGTTGTGCTTGATCCGTATGGGAGGAGAATGAGCATCGATAGGTCCTTTAAGTAGAGGTAGGGTTCACCTATAAGAGAAGAGGTTCTACCTACTTGGCTTCTACAAGACAAAGTTTAGAGCCCACCAGTCGATAGTGTCCGAGAAGGGCCTCCAATTGCTAAGTCAGTAACTAAGGAAGAGAGAATGTACGAATAGTCGGTAAGTGAGAGTCGGAGAGAGTTGGGATCAGATCCCATGAACAATACCTCAATGGGTATTTATAGTCTCCAACCCGACTTGGCATCAAAAAGCAAGCGCGTGATGCATACATGACAGTCCCGGTGCTGATGTCAGCCCTAAGATGTGGTTGGGCCATCGGGGTGACCCGAGCCACATCAGTACATGTGTAGAGGAACCCCCCAGTATGCCGCTGACCCCTCTGACATAAGACCAACTAACGGTGGAAGTTGTGCTTCCTCCCAACAGGGAGTAGTCACACAGGGCTTCCTTATCATCCGGGATGGATGTCGAAGGTTGAAGGATACCGCATAACTGGCTTGGCTTGGCTCCTTCAGGTGTCCGGTGGATCTGCTTTGATTGCTGAAGGTCCGCATGATGAGCCGCCAGTTTCGTCGTTCGGGCGCAGATGAAATATATGCCGGAGGTCCGTGAGACCGACGACCCTGGATTGCTCCGTGAGATGTGGGACAGGGTCCAGATAGCCCAGATGGTCCATCAGAATGGATCCGACCTGCCTGGTTGATGTCTGGCTACTACAATAGCCCCTCAATTTTTTCAACTTGTTGGAAAGGATTGATCAAATACTACCGAACAACTTCTGTTCTTCCTGTGGCTGATCTGTGTTGGTTAACCGAAGGCCTATACATCAGAGGGGAGAATCAGAAATTTAAGACATCATAGGGGACGTGCTGTGGTTGGCGCATTAGATGGCAGTAATGATTGCATCGTAACCGTCACTTTTGGAGTGGCCATGTGCCATTTGCTAATTAGTGGAAGGTGTCGACACGTGTGGACACGACGTTTGATTGACGGCTCTCGGAGCTTGCGCTCGTCACTGATTGGATGATTCTGCCACCATAGCGATCGTGCGTGGCAGTTGTCCTCCCTTTTCCCCCTTAAGTATAAATAAGGGAGGATAGGGAGGCTAATACTTATGTTCTGAATTTCTTGTCTCCGACGGCTAGCCTCTGCAGAGCTCTTCAGTCTTCTGGCGAGCAACAAATCTTCTCATCTTCCAGTCTTCAGCATCTTCTAGGAATCTTCAAGTATCGTTTCCAAACTATTCAAGTTGTGCTTTTTCTTTATTTCCTTTGTCCAATCTCCTTCCGGATCGGTGGGAGATTTTCCCGGTCCATTTGCCTGTCTGTCGGACTACCGCCTTTCTACCGGTGGGTAAGATATCCCTTGGCAGAGGGCACATAGAGTCGATGCAAGCCCCAATTCTGGGGATTTATCGCCCTCTAACTTCCATTTCTGGTTGTGTCCGACAGGACGTGAGCACACGATGATGGACTTCAGCAACATACGATCAAGCTCCAGATCGGAGAGTGGCTCAGAATCGAGCTCCGAATCAAGCTCCAGCTCCAGTTGCCCAGTTAGTCCGACTGCGGAAAATCGCCACCTGTCTCCTGAACTAGTGAACGTTGCTCCTCCAGCCACTGAGGTTGAAGAGGTTGATGAGCCAACTGGACCTTCTAGTAGGCTGGCGGGGCACGACCGACCCTGCCCTTACCTGACATACGTTGAAGGAGAGCCCTAGTTGCCAGACACCTTCAAAACTGGATACATCATTCCTCTAGATGTTGCTGTCGACCTATTGGGAGAGTCCGAGGAGGCTTCCTTCTCATATGACCACGTTACCTTTCCCCTTATGTCAATAACAGAGGGGGGGACTTTGTTTCCCTGTGGATGAGCCCATAAGGGACCTTCTACGTGCTTATGGGTTGACCCCCTTCCAGCTGTCGGTCAACTCATATAGGATTGTAGGATGTATCCGGGAGTTGTGCCGGATCAACGGCTTTGACTTTACCAAATTCTGACCTTTTTTATATATTTACCCTATGACATAATAAGAGTCCCGACCGCTATTTTTTGAGCATCCAGGCTGGTGTTGGTGACCTCTTCTCCCGGTTTCCAAACTCAGAGAAGTGGGCCAACGTATACATTGTGGTGTCCAGTGGCTACAATACACCAGCTGATGGCTCCATCCCTCTACCAACCGAACAAGGATCCCCTGGTAAGATTTCCTGATTTGATTTTGTTTAGTCATCCCAATTTATGCCTTGCCGATTGCATTCTGATGGGTTTTGTTCTGAAGCTTTTTCCAAAGTTATCCTCCGACTGAAGAAATAATCGCCTGCAAATAACGTGAAAGCATTTCATGCTATTCCGCAGCATGACGCACCATGTCTGCTTGGATACAAGCCCACATATTTTTCCTTTTTGGAGGATAAGAGAAAGAGGGAACACTGGAGAGCCACCAGAGACTAACCTACTGAGATGCCGAGACGGGGCTATGAATCGAAGAACCTCCAGAAGGAGCTACAAAAGAAGGGAGCCAGATACTCTTCTCCCATGACTGCTCTCTCTCCGGCCCAGGTTCCAGACACTGCTACCACTGTTCCCCCTGCTCCATCTATTGCTGGCAACAAGAGACCACAAGAACACTCTACGAGCGGGCTGTCCGATGCTAGCAAGGACAAGCACCATAAGAAGATTGACTCGTCGACCCCCTATGCTACTGGAAAAGAATCAGCTCAAGAAGAGCCCCGGGTGTGGGTGCCATCCCTGTCATGGATGAATGGTAGGGTGGTCATGGCGACAGATAATATAGTTGTCAACCCTGAGCTGGGCCTCCCTTTCGTTCGGCTGCTGGAGTCTTTGGGAAACACTGGCAATCTCCCCAACTCTCTAACTGCCCATCTGGATTATGGCTTCTCTTGTCTCATTCATGTATCACTTGTTGCTTTTCTTTCCGGACCCGTTCAGTTGCATTTCTTGTTGTTGATTTCTTGATACTATAGGCTACCGTCAGCTTCTCAACTTGCCACCGAAATTTTATGAGGATAGCTTCGGAGTGCAGAGAGTACAAGGACAAGGCCTCCGACCAAGCGACGGAGATCACCGGGCTCCAATATGCCCTTGAATAGGAGAAGAAGGTCTCCGTCGGATTAGAGAAAGCTGCAGCGGCAAATAAGTCCACCGACAACAAATGGCCACTAGAGGAGAAAGTGGCGAGTAAACAGATACTGGAGGTAGAGATGAAGAAGGTTGACGAAAAGGGATATGCCTAAGGCTATAAAGACGCCGATGAGGACTACCAGAAGAAAATGCACGAGCTTGTGGAGAAATAACACGAGCTCAGCTATCGGCCTAGTTTTTTGGCAGGCCATCAGGTCGGGTATGAGCGCGCGCTGAACGTCGTCGACATTGATGAGACTCACCCCTCCTGGGTGTACTATGAGGAATCGGTCATCTCATTGACTCCAATTGAGAGCACACTAGCGGTGGAAGATGCTCCCGGAGACCATCCTCCGACATCCCAATGAAGTCTTCCCCTCTGACTTTATTTTGCTTCTCTTTTGGAAGCTTCTTTTCTTCGTACTTCCCGGACAACTTTACTTCCAATATATGATGTCTCTTCTGGTGCTTGATCTATCTTCTTTATTTGCTTGAGTTGCTTGCTTTGCAATATTTTTAAGTTTCTTCCTTCGAAAGTCTTGGTGGTTTCCGTCGAAGCCCTGGCAGCAGACTACCAGAGGCCCTGACAGAGACTACCAGAGGCTTGATCAAGGAAGGGACCAACAGAAGCCCGGAGGATGGCTGCCAGAGGCTTGGTCATTAAATGTTTTGACTTGACCAACAGAAGCCAGTGCAGACGATTGCTGAAGGCACGACCAAGGGCGAACCCCTGAGGGTATTATGTTAGAACCGATAGAAGCCTGAGCGGATGACTGCTAGGGGCTCGGCCATTGTGATGAAAGATCCTTGATCAGAGGCTATAGCAAATGACTGTTGAAGGCACAACTAAAGGGCAAACCCATGAGGGTATTATGTCAGGACCGACAAAAGCCTGGGCAGATGACCACTGGGGGCTCGACCATTGTGACAAAAGATCCTTGACTAGAGGCTAGTGCGGACGACTACTGAAGGCATGGACAAGGGGCAAACCCA
Source organism: Monotropa hypopitys (assembly GCA_002855965.1). Lineage (NCBI taxonomy): Eukaryota > Viridiplantae > Streptophyta > Magnoliopsida > Ericales > Ericaceae > Monotropa > Monotropa hypopitys. The sequence continues at coordinate 7,408 of NMUG010011364.1, forward strand.
TGAGGGTATTATGTCAGGACCGACAGAAGCCTGGAAGGACGACCACCGGGGGCTCGGCCATTATGATAAAAGATCCTCGACTAGAGGCTGGTACAGACGACTGCTGAAAGCACGACCAAGGGGAAAACCCATGAGGGTATTATGCCAGGACCGACAGAAGACTGGGCAGATAACTGCCGAGGGCTTGACCATTATGACGAAAGATCCTTGACCGGAGGCCGGTGCAGACGTCTGCTGAAGGCATGGCCAAAGGGTGAACCCATGAGGGTATTATGTCAGGACCGATAGAAGCCTGGGTAGATGACTGTCGGGTCTCGGCCATTGTGATGAAAGATCCTTGATCGGAGGCCGGTGCACACGTCTGCTAAAGGCATGGTCAAGGGGCAAACCCATGAGGGTACTATATCAGGACCGATAGAAGCCTGGCGGACGATCACCGGGAGCTCATCCATTCTGATGAAAGATCCTTGACCGAAGGCTGGTGTAGACAACTGCTAAAGACATGGCCAAAGGGCGAACCCATGAGGGTATTATGTCAGGACCGACAGAAGCCTGGTAGATGACCGCTAGAGAATCGACCATTATGACGAAAGATCCTTGACCAGAGGCCAGTGTAGACAACTACCGAAGGCACGACCAAGGATAAATGCTTGACCAATGGAAGCCTGACAGATGAATGTCGGAGGCTTGGCCAAGGGGTGAGACCATCTGAAGGAGTAGAGCTGCCGGGTCAATGAAAATTTTACAATTTTTTATAATTTTTTGATCTGGTATAGAAATTAGTGGTAGTATTTCCTGAGATTGAGGGCATTCCATAGTTTGCCGACTGGTGTGCCATCCATTTCCTCCAGCTTGTATGCCCCGTTGCCGACGATTTTTGTGTCCCTAAAAGGACCCTCCCAGTTGGGCATGAGTTTTTGCTTTTTGCTCTTCAAGACCCCCTTCCGGGGCACTAGTTCGTTCAGTCTGAACACCCGGAGATGGACATTTTTGTTAAAACCCCTGGCTACCTCTTGTTGATAGGAGGCCAGTTTGATCCTGACGGACTCCCTTCTTTCTTCTACAAGGTCCAGGTTGGCAGCTAGGGTGGAGTCGTTTGTGAGCTGTTCAAAGTGTTATGTCTGGATGGTAGGGAACCCTGCTTGAACTGGGATGACGGCCTTCATGCCGAAGGCCATAGAGTAAGGGGTCTTACCTATTGATCGGCATAGAGTGGTCTGGTAGGCCCATAGAACATGTGAGAGCTCTTCTTCCTATTTCTCCCTCTTTGACTCCAGCCTCCTCTTAAGACTGGCAGAAATGGTCTTGTTTGATGCTTCGTCTTGACCATTTTATTATGGATAGTAGGGGGTGAAGTTGAAGAATTTTATGTCGAGTTCCTCACATATGTTGGAAACGAGGTCGCTGACAAACTGAGTGCCATTGTCCAACACAATCGCGTACAGTATACCGAACCTGGAAATGATGTTCTTCTATTTGAAGCATTTTACATTGGCAGCTGTGATGGTGACAAGGGGTTCGTCCTCAATCCATTTGGTGAAGTAATCCGTTGCTGTGATGAGGAACTTGAACCCGCTCGGAGCAGTTGGTAACTTGCCGACGATATCGATGCCCCATTGGGCGAATGGCCAAGGACTGGTTACCGACTGTAGATCCTCAGTCAGATAGTGGATTTCCGAAGCGAAGAGTTGGCACTTGTGGCATGTCTGGACATAGTCTTCATCATCCTTCCACATTTTGGGCCACCAGTACCCATGAGTGATTGCTCGATGGGCTAGAGATCGCCCGTCGGAGTGACATCCCCCACTGCCAGAATGTAACTTATGTAAAATTCCTGGGACTTGGGTTGGGTGGACACAGAGAAGATAGGGACCGGTCCTGGACCACCAATAGAGGGCCTCTATTAGAGACGGCCAAAAGTTGATTGTCTTGCAACGGACACGATGGGCCTCTCGATGATCCTCCGACAGAGTATTGCTCTTGAGGAAGGCCATCACTTCATCCATCCAGCTTGGTCTGTTAGAGATAGTGTTTACCTCCAGAACCAGAGGATCGAAACTGGGTTGTCATGACTCGATCTGAAATGGGCTATGACCGGCCAACAAGCAAGCTCGCAAGGCATAAAGTACCGAGTTAAAGGATTCCATCTCAAAATAATAAATGCGGAAGTGTTGAGAAAAACAACCCATGTGCAAGTAAATCGATAAGTTCTATTAATCATTACATTTCTAATACATCCTCAAAGGCTCATAAGGCCTCTTACAATAAAAAAGGGGAGTACATAAAAGCATAAGGAAATTATCTAATCTTCTAGCTGTTCTTCTTCGGTACGTGAAAAGAATTTTTAGAAAACACATAAGCATTATTCTAGAGTGAATCAAAATATAACAAGGTTACTAGTATCCATGGATAAACATCATTAAGTGTCGAAACTCTTTTACTTCCTTTCTCAACATAGTAATTAGCCAAAATTCTGTAATTGCTTGTTTAGGCGGGCCAAGCTTATGGCCTTCACAAAACGTCCTTCAGCGCATAGCTTGCCCTAAGTTTGCATGATTCATGTTTTCATTTTTGAATTTCCCGACATGATTTTTATCATGCTGCTCTTCATGGTACCAGTGATGTAGGGAGAGACCCCAATAGAGATGGCATGATATCACCCAATGATCACCTAGTTATGATCCCACCCTTATTAACTCCACCCCGTTAGTTTCAGATCCAGCCCCCGACGTCAAGCTAAACTGTGTCACTATTCATGCCATTCTATCATAAACATCTTTCCCTTTGCCCATCCATGGTAATAAAAAGTATACATGCTATTTTTCTTTCAAGAGAGATGAACATAATAGAGTAAAATGCTCATTAGCACAAATCATATCTTTGTAAAATGTTAGCATACTTTAAAACGTACGAGTAAACAAGGTATATAGAGATTCACTAGGGCTGTCCAGCGAACGGATAAATCCGCTCAAACCGACCAAACCGACCAATCCGCATCCAAACCGATTCATCCAACAAGACTCACGGATGGTTGGCGGATGAAGAAAATGAAAATCCGCTACAAGCGGATCGGATCGGATCGGATTAGGAACCGATTCGCTTAAAACCGATCCGCCCAAAATCAATGAAAGGTATCCCTACTTATGACAAATACTGTTATTATATGATAAATAAGAAGGATACTAATAAGGAAATATCAACTCATCAAGTCAGCTCGGTCATAAAGTCAGGAGAATACCTCAGCA
>NMUG010011365.1:0-10652 GCA_002855965.1 Monotropa hypopitys
TTATGATGAACAAAATATATATCGATATAAAAACATCACTGCAAATACCTTAACAAAATATGTCGATATAAAAGTTAGGACTATGTATATCGATATCTTAAATAGTTAACGAACGGAGCAGTGAATAAAAACATATCGATATAACATAAATCTAAGTATAACAAAATCATGAAAATAATATTGAAATCAATTAAGCTCAGTTTTTCATGCGTTTTGTAAAACTATTAAATTAGAATAATATGATGCAATGATATGTGTGTGTGCATTTATACCTGAAGCCACGACCGTTGATACAGCACTTTAATGCGATACTTGTTGGATATGCCAATCTTCACGAAGTCTTCATTGCATCGCAAACTTTGAATTTCAGTCACACAGCTTCTTCATTTGAGATTGAATCTTACCATCACCATGATCGTCATGACAACTCAAAAACTAAGTAAAATGTACACAGCCCGATAGAAATATCAGTCCTGGAAAAATAAAAACAAAACATAAACTTTCATGAAATATTTTAGAAAAAGGAACAGCTTTTGAAAATATATGATTCATAGCTCTTTTACTTCTCTTTATTATGCTGTTCTATAGTATTCACCAGCTTTTCCTAGCTGACCCTCCCCTTTTCCCAAGTGTTTCTATTTTGTGTACAGAGTAGAGTCCACCGGTCCAGTCGTTGTGAGGGGTCTGAGTGCTTAGGAGGACAGCTATGTTTAGCATGTCCACCTGTTGAGCCGCAGCCTGCGGTGAGGCGTTTGTCGAGTGCGGAGGAGATGCTGTCCGATTTTCTGCAGACTTCCAGCAGCAGTAGTAGCAGTAGTAGCAGTAGTAGAGTTTTTCTTTTCTTCAGATGTACATATTTAGTTTCTAGTTTACAGTTTATGATTGTCGGGCACTATTTAGCCATGTTGTTTGAGTGAGAGAGTTTGTTTATATTTCTAGTTCAGCAGTGTGAGTTTTGGGCCGTTGTTTGTAGCCCATTCCGTTTAGTGAGTTTTTATTTCAGTTCTATTTGTTCAGTTGTAGATATTTATATTTTAGCAGTTTCAGTTTACTTTCAGTTCTAGTTACATTAGTGTTATAGATTATTGTGAGATTAGTGTTAATTAGTGTGTTCTGCCGTCGCGCGCCCATCCTTAGATGGCTGTTGATACGGTTATCGGGGACGGGGCATGACAACGCCACTGCCATCCGGATACAGTATAGAGGATCGTAAGAGCCCTTTGGATATCAGTCACCATATTTGGCGATTCTGTTGGAGACATCCGTTATCAAACTAAGGTGACTTCACATCCCTCTTTCCTTAGTGCTTACTTCCTCCACGATGGCCGGTGATGATTCTCGCGACCACCATCACCGCCGACTACCTCTTGCTCCACCAACATTCACTGGTGCTCAAGACCCTCCCCTAGCCTTATTGGGTTTCACCTCCCAACACCCCGATGAGCAGCTCCGCCAAAAGGATTTGGAGATAGCATTCCTCAAGGACCAGCTGTAATTCCCAGCTTAGAAAAGTACGTCATTAATTTAATTAAATGTTCGTTAGTAGTTTTATGGTGCAAAATATGGATTTGGAAGTTGTTAAGTTAGAATGTTTAAAAAATTTCTTAATTACGTTGTTTTGAGCAGTTGAGGAATTAAATAAGAATTTAGAAATTTTCCAGTAAAACATTTCGTACCTGTGCCTTTGTTGAAGGCGTAACCGGTAGCCCAGAAATAGGCATAACCGGTTGTGCATAGGAGGATTTGTCAGACTGGGTTATCGTTAGCTCAAGCGGTGGATTTTGTCATGTATTGTTTTAATACATTTACGAGGTTGTTGATTAATCACATTTCACATTTTTCTGTAAAAATGTCTAAGAGAGAATAGAGAGAGGAACCGAGAGTAAGAGAGAGGGAGAAAGAAAGAGAATTAGTTTGATGGGTTTTGAATTAAAGGACTAATTGGTAAGTTCTGATCTTATTCTTGGTTTTAATTATGTGAGTTCTTCCCAGATTTGGATCTTGACCAGGGTTCCTCACGAATTCGAGTATGGGTGTTGTGTTGATTTAAAAAAATGGGTTTGATTGATTAACAAAGTGGGTTTGTAAATTGTTGGGATTTACTTTGATTATATGCATGAATTATGCTCTATAGCTTTTAGATATAATATTCTAGAAATCTACAATAGAGTTTATGTTGAATTGGTGATTTAGAACCTCTATAGCAATTTTGGAACTCAACGATGAAGGTGAACAGTGGTCTGTACATTTATGGGTTTTTGATTTGCGGAAGGCGCAACCGGTAGTGCCCATTCTTGGCATAACTGGTAGCGCACATTTGCCTTTGGGCAACCGGTTGCGCATCCAAGAGGGGTAACCGGTTACGGTACCCCCAGTCAGAATTCTAAAGTTGCGATTTTGGGTTCAAATTCAATAAATAATGTTATAAATCAATGTTATTAAATGAGAAAAACAACATAGAAGTGTGTGTGGATTAAATGGGATATTTAATGCGTTTCAGTTATTTATTTACGCATTTCTATTTATTGTTCAAGCTTTATTATATCGAATATTGATGATTTTTGGCTTGAACAGGTGAAAGACTAGTTGGGATTTAGCCCACTAGAGAGTGTTGCGGAGCTGTCAGATTGTGGTAACAATTGTAAATCTACTATGAGTATGTTAAATACATTATAATTTAAATGCAATATCTGAAATGCATGTGTAATAAGGATGTGTGTGGGCGTACGCGCCAAGAGTACCAACTACGATCGCTCTCAGATATCATATGCATAGTGTTTCTGTTTGTATATGTGGAGATGGTTTGCTTTACCGTGATTTCTACTTATTTTAAGTTTCAATGTATCTTACATACTCTGTTTTGCCACTTGGTAAACACAGGTTTTGGAGGAGATGCTGGAGAGTTGTTGTGGTTCCTTGGTCCACTACTGGTTCATGAGTAGAGGCTGCCTTTGAGGACGTAGTTAGACTCACACGTGACTAGATGCGTACATCTTTCCCAATGTACATATATCAGGGCTAGTGTAGTTTATTTTATTTTATTTAAAGCATGTTGTAATAATTTAATTATAGTTGTTCTTTATTTCCGCTGCAGTAGTTTATTTTTGTATAATAAACTGTTAGTGTAGATTTCTTTTCTGCTATAGAAATCTTTGTTAAGCATGGTTGAGTTAGAGAATTGGTGTTGGACTCCCTTAAGGAGGATTAAATTGTGGTAATCATGCTTGTAAGTTGCAGGCCTGCCTGTTTACGTCTTGTTTTAGTTGAGTATTCGGGGCGGGGTGCAACAGATTGGTATCAGAGCTAGAGTTATATCTAGTCTCTTGACGTGGGTGGGTGTTGTTGAAACAGGTAGTGGACATGTGTGTGGTGTGTAAGTCGAGTTAGGGATTATATGTTGTAGTTTTGCCTAGTTGTTGTGATATTGTACTGTTTTCCACATGGCCTATAAAATTTCTGGCAGGGAATTTCTAATGACAAGAGAAGATGAATATTTCTCGATATGTGTTCTTTAAGGACAGGGAATCTGGGGATGAATATATCTACAAAAAATGGTTTTGAGATGGGATTTATGGTCTAGGTGGTTATAACTGGCGATTGGAAATTTGGGGAAATCAGTGGTGCTAGCTAGAAATAGGAAATGGTATTATTCAGATCTTGAAGACAGAGAAGACAGAATTTAGAAGCTGGGATAGCTGATGACTGCAAAGGCAAAGAGTGGGAATCATGTGATATGAAGATATTCAGTAAATTGAGAAATGGGTTGACAGTGATCAGCTGAAAGTTGATGAATGACAATTAGAGTCTGGGACGAGACAAGGGTGATCAGTCAATGTTCTAGGAGCTGAAGCATCTTCAGTCAGGTATTTCTGAAATTCAGAATATTATTGAATTGATGTTATTTCTTAGAATGATATTCTTATATGGATCTGGATTGATGTATATGAGTTGGCATCCATATTATATATATTCTCATCTGTGAAGAATGCTTATATATCTTTGGGAGATATTCTAGTTATTTCAACACCAGTGAGAAAATTTATTAAGGCTAGAAGTTATTGATTTGGGATCTGAGATTAGAGTTTAGGGTAATGATTGGAGATATTCTTGAGCTAAGGATTCTTATCTATATGAATACTAAATCTATTAAAGAACTTGGGTAGTATCTGTATATCAATTTGCAAATTGTGAAAGATGAACAGTTCTTTGGGAAATTCTAGAAGGGTAAGATCGGATTGATTGAATTAGGTTCTAATTTCTGTGGCAGTTGATATTGATATGTATAAAGACTCTACAAAGGTATTGGAAGATGTGAGTGAATAGGTAGGAATTCTGAGGTCTGTGGTTTTTTGGGATTAGATGAATTATCTTGAAGATATATTCAGAGGATCTTTATTATTATTGTCTATCTCTTTTATGATTCAAGAAGAAGTGAGAGTATGGGAACAAGTTGTTGCAGGAATAAGTTTTGGGAATTCTAAAGCAGAATTGGCATCTTTTTATAATCTAACAGTATTAGAAGGTTCTGAGAACTTATTAAGAATCTATTTTTGGTTTAGTTGAAATCTGGGAGTTCTAATAATTTTGGATTGGTATTCTGAGAATTTGGGGTTGTTAGTTGTATGTGGGAATCTAAAAGTATCTTTTTATAATATTAAATATCTGGAAGATAATAGGTTATTTCTCTATATTATCAGAGACTAAGAGGCTCGTTTGTGCTGGTGTTATCTCTATTTTGAGAATATGGTGTTGACAAAGACTGGGAATGTCTATTCTGTGTTGGGATATTTGTTTGAGCTTGGATATTCTGATCTGAGATGACGGGAAGAGATTAGATTTTATATTTGAATATGGAAATTTTATTTTATGATATTCTAGGAAGACTGTTGGACAATCTATCTTTATATTCTGAGTTCGAGCAGGCATCTTTCTTATAATTCTGAAGAGGATTTCTTATCCATAAAAGTCGGATATTCTATTATTGTCATAGTGGGATTCTGGAATTCTTTATTGGCATGAATCTGTGCCATAATATTATATTGATCTTATTTGACAAGAACAGCAGTTCGAGGGATTTCTTATTTTGGTTAAATTAATTTGAGAATTCAGAGTTGGGAAGCAGATATTCTTATGTATTGTGTTCTGGTATTCGGGTATTCTATATCGAATTTGAATATTCTGGGTGTTCTGGATTATGATTCAGAGGAATGATTACAGCAACAAGTGGATATTTTGGGGTTGTTATTTGGAATTTAGAAATGGTATATCAGAGGTTGTCAGAATATGGGATTTCTGTTATCTTATCGACAGAATTATGTATTGTATGGGATGGATGAAGACAGAGATTTCTTATTGTCTAACAGATTGTTATATCAGGTTGGAGTTGCAGATGTGATATATTTCTGATATGGTATTGAATGCCGGGATTGTTGGATATTTATCTGCTGAGAAGATATTTGTAGAAGTTTGATTTTGAGATTCAGTGTTAATACAGTGAGCAGTAACAATATTTGTGAAAATCTAGGAATGATTTGGGATAATACAATGATTATTTGTGGATCGACTATCGATGATTGGGAATGAAATCTGGGAATCAGTTTAAGATTATTATCTGATGCGAGGAATCAAAATTTGATACAGATGTCAGTTTGGGTATTGATAATCAGTTTTGGAAAAGATGAAACAATTCAGAAATAGTGATATTTGGCTGAGAAATGTGGTTGTGAAGCGGATGATGCGACAGAAGGGGATCTAGTAGCTGGGAGGTTCCGCGAGTCCAAATATTTTAAATTTTGGGGATGAAATTTTCTAAGTGGGGGAGAATTGTAATACCCAGATTAGAAAAGTACGTCATTTTTTTTTTGAAAAGCGAAATTTTATTGAAACCACTAAATACATACAAATGTGCAATTGGAGGAAAGCCAAAAGCACAACAGCACCTAACTAACATAAAATTTACACAGCACTTACAATACAATATGAGAACCTGGTTTGATGGACCCTACACACACTATAGAAATTAAAGTCCGACTGGGATTACTTTCGTCTCTCTTTACACGAATCGTTCCAGACCTCCACAGGAAGAAGCACCAACGGATTGAATATTGTGATTCCAGGTGTAGACACGAACCAACAACGGATCCTCTGCAGATGAGCTTTTGCCTCTCTTTACACGAAACAGCCCAGACCTCAACAGGAAGGAGCACCACCGGATTGAAGTTTGAGATTCCCGGTGTAGATGCGAGTCAACAACAGATCCTCTGCGGATGAGCGATGCTTCACACTTTCCAGATCCCGCCTCTATTGATGAAGGTTATAGTTCCATTTTGTAATTGATTTGGATCTGATTACCTCTCTCATCCCCTCAAAATTTGATATGAAGTCGTTAATTGAATAGGGGTTAAGTATCCATCTTGCCGATGCCCATTTTGCCACTCTGATCTTCGTGAGCTCCCAAGTCTAATTCATGTTCAATTCCTTGCCGTTGAAAGTCATGTCGTTTCTTCTTAGCCTCCATTTCTTTTATACAGCCCATTTATGATTTTGACCCAAACTTGGTCACTGTCATGGTGGTAGCACCACCACCATTTGGCCAGCAAAGCTTTGTTATGAGCCATTATAGGTTTGATTCCCAGTCCACCCCTTTCCTTTGGTTTTGTGACATTAGACCATTTAACAAGATGCATTCTCCTTTTAGCCCGTGATCCCCCCATAAGAAGTTTCTCTACCATTTTTCTAACTTATTCGCTACTTTATTGGGGATCTTGAAAAGTGACATATAGAAGATAGGAAGGCTATTTAAGGAGGCTTTCACTAAAGTTAACCTTCCAGCATAAGATAGAAATCTTCCATTCCAATGAGATAATCTCTTTTTCATCTTTTCAACAAGAGGTTTCCACATGGATTCCTTATTAGGATTAATACCAATTGGCATGCCCAAATATTTCATTGGCAGAGCCCCTTCTGAACATCCAAATCTATGAGCATATCTCTTAGATTCATCAGGATCTATACCGAAAGTAAACATCAATGTTTTAGATAGGTTCACTTTTAACCCCGACAGTAGCCTAAACCATCTTAGGATTATTTTTAGCACCTTGATTTCTTCCATATCGACATTGTAGAACAGTATGGTATCATCAGCGAACTGAAGGTGCGTGAGGATGGGCACACCATCCCTTAGTTTGATTCCATTGATAAGACCCTTATTCACGGCCCTTTCAAGGAGAACATTTAACCCTTCTGCTGCAATGTTGAATAGAAAAGGGGAGAGTGGATCTCCTTGCCTGATTCCTCTTGACGGTTGGATTTGCTCTGTAGGAGATCCATTTATAAGTGCTGATAGTCTTGCCGTTTTGATGCATGCTGAGATCCACTTACACCATTTCTCTCCAAATCCCATGTTTGACATTGAGTCTAGAATAAACTTCCAGTTTAGATGGTCATAGGCCTTTTCAAAATCGATCTTAATTATGATACCCTGCTTCTTGTTGGATTTCCAGTGATGAACCACCTCATTAACAATCATGACACTATCAAGGGCCTGCTTCTTTCCCACGTATGCAGCTTGTGCCTCACCAATAATGGTAGGCATTACCTTTTTAAGTCTAGTAGATAGAACTTTGGACACAATTTTATAGATACATCCAATAGTACTTATAAGTCTGTAATTAGAAAATACCTGCGGGTTGTGAGTTTTGGGAATAAGAGAGATAAACGAAGCATTGAGAGCCCTGGGCATTATTCCATTATTGAAGAATTCTCCAAAGAACTCCAAAACCTCCGGCTTCATGAAATTCCAAGCTTTAGAAATAAAGTTGAAATTGAATCCGTCTGGTCCTGGAGCTTTTCTAGGATTGCAGCTTGATATAGCTTTATGGATTTCAACTTCAGTGAACGTTTCTTCCAGCATGATACTCTGCGACTGGTTTAGTGTTCTTGGAAAGTTTCCCCCCATTGATGGCCTACCCATAAATTCCTCCCTGAAAGATTTTGTTAGAAATCTTACAGCTACCCCTTTTATGCCCAATTTAATTAAATATTCGTTAGTAGTTTTATGGTGTAAAATATGGATTTGGAAGTTGTTAAGTTAGAATGTTTAAAACAATTTCTTAATTAGGTTGTTTTGAGCAGTTGAATAATTAAATAAGAAGTTAGAAATTTTCTAGTAAAACATTTTGTACATGTGCCTTTGTTGAAGGCATAACCGGTAGCCCAGAAATAGGCGTAACCGGTTGCGCATAGGAGGATTTGTCAGATTGGGTTATCGTTAGCTCAAGCGGTGGATTTTGTCATGTATTTTTTTAATACATTTACGAGGTTGTTGATTAATCACATTTCACATTTTTCTATAAAAATGTCTAAGAGAGAACAGAGAGAGGAACCGAGAGTAAGAGAGAGGGAGAAAGAAAGAGAATTAGTTTGATGGGTTTTGAATTAAAGGATTAATTGGTAAGTTCTAATCTTGTTCTTGGTTTTAATTATGTGAGTTCTTCTCGGATTTGGATCTTGATCAGGGTTCCTCACGAATTCGAGTATGGGTGTTGTGTTGATTTAAAAAATGGGTTTGATTGATTAACAAAGCGGGTTTGTAAATTGTTGGGATTTACTTTGATTATATGCATGAATTATGCTCTATAGCTTTTAGATATAAGATTCTAGCAATCTACAGTACAGTTTATGTTGATTTGGTGATTTAGAACCTCTGTAGCGATTTTGGAACTCAACGATAAAGGTGAACAGTGGTCTGTACATTTCTGGGTTTTCGATTTGCAGAAGGCGCAACTGGTAGTGCCCATTCTTGGCGTAACCAGTAGCGCACAGTTGCCTTTGGGCAACCGGTTGCGCATCCAAGAGGGGTAACCGGTTACGGTACCCCCAGTCAGAATTCTAAAGTTGTGATTTTGGGTTCAAATTCAATAAATAATGTTATAAATTGTAGGAACCGAAGAAAATAATAATGATCGACTGACCAGGAAAGGCCTTATGTCAGCCCGACTTTAGCACAAGAAGGTCAACTCCAACAAGCGCTCGAGGGTCAGGCCGGCGGTAGAGTTCCATGATGCTCCTGTCGGCCCGAGACCCTGTGGCTTCGGCAGTGTCTCGGGGACAGCAACCTTTTCAGTCTGACACGCATGGTCCTTGTTTGCAGCTGAATCCTCCTCGAGGACAGTGTCCCGGGATCTCCGCACACGCGCGCAGGCCGACAGGGCAGCTTTCTCGCGACTCGATGTAATTGGGCGGCTGGGTTGTCTACCACGCGCAAACTTTTCGGTCAAACACTCTGCACGAGGTAGTTTGGTCCGACAGTACGCGCACCGAAGCGCGTAGTGGCGATGCGTCGTTGCCCTATAAATACAAGCCTTGGAGTTGGAGAGAGGTACACAACTTTTACTACCCAAAGCTCTGTCAATTTGACTTTCTCTCTCTACAATCCTCGCCTTTTTCTAAAATACACTAATCTATATTCTGAGCTTGAAGATGACTTCCAGAGATCGAAACTCCAAGGACAACCAGTCTGAGGCTAGGAGGAACAAAGGAAAAGAGGTGGTCCGAGTAGGAGACTTTCCTCTCCGAACTCCCGAGCACACATATACCGATGCGAGCATCCACTCCAGCGAGTGTCCACCCCCCGGCCAAGCTCACCACGAGACAGTACATCTGCAAGTTAGAGGGAGACTTGGGCCGGAGGGATCAGCAGATAGACGCTCTCAGGTACAAGATGATTCTCTTGCGCAAGGCCACCGAGAAGAGGAAGGAAGTACTGACACTTAGCCGTGCCGAAGACAACCGAGATTACCAGGAGCCTTCTCAGAGCAGGAGCAAGTCAGACCAAGAAAGGCCCTCAGTACTGAATAGGCTAGGGAGACGAGAAGAAGAAGTCCCTGCCCAGAGGGGGGCCGATGAGGAACGACGCGTCAGGCGTAGGGTCTCGCCTCCTCGGCACAGGGATGACCATTCAGCCTCAAACAACAGGCCTCCAGTGTTTGATCACCTCGGCCCAAATGCCATCACAGCAGCTTAGAGAAATCGTCAGGCTCGAGAGCAATCACCTCCGAGACACCATAGGCATAATGGTCAGGGAGGCAGCCACTACTCGGAGCAAGAAGTAACACAATGGTCACGTCAACAGGAGGATGACCGACACGAAAGATTGGTGTGCTCACCATTCACTCCTAACATTGAGGGAGCAAGGCCTCCTGTCGGCTTCTCAGCCCCCAAGTTCAATAAGTACGATCCAAAAACTGATTCCTACACTCATCTTGTCCACTACCGACAAATGATGTCTCTCTACTCCAACGATGACGCATTAATGTGCAAGATGTTCCCCTCTAGCCTGGGGGATGTCGGACTTCTCTGGTTCGACCGATTACCGAAGGGGTCCATTGCCTCCTGGAGGGATCTCTCTTCGGTCTTCTTAGCCCGCTTTGTTACCAGCTCAAATCCGAAGAAAGAGGTGGATTACCTGCTCGACCTCAGATGAGCCAGGTCTGAATCCCTGCATCAGTACGCAGCCCAGTATTTCTATAATGAAATTGAAGAGTGTGAGAAGAAGATAGCTGTTACTTCCTTTAAGCTCGGGCTAGATCACACGAGCCAAGAATTTGATGACCTTATGCTATTCCCTCCTGCCACCATGAATGAGCTCATGG
>NMUG010011366.1:0-10652 GCA_002855965.1 Monotropa hypopitys
CGGGGTCTATATTGTTGCCAAGTGATGCCTTTCGGTTTGAAAAATGTCGGGGCAACATATCAGAGGATGGCCACTACCATGTTCCGGTCTTACATTGGTCGGACCATGGAAGCATATATAGACGATATGGTGGTAAAAAGTAAAATGGCTCGGGACCACCTACAAGACCTGCAGCAAATTTTTGACGTACTAAGGGAACACCGGCTCAAACTCAATGCGGAAAAATGCGCCTTCGGTGTTGGCTCTGGCAGATTCTTGGGACATTTGGTTACCAGGAGGGGAATTGAAGCCGATCCAAATCAAATCTGAGCGATCCGAGATCTTCAGGCTCCCCGGACAGTAAAAGAAGTCCAGAAGTTGACGGGGATGGCAGCGGCATTGAATCGATTTATTAGTCGGTCCTCCGACAAGTGCAGGCCATTCTTCGACCTCATTAAAAAATCAAGCAGAAGAAACTTACAGTGGACGGAAGAATCCGGGCGGGCCCTGGAGGAATTGAAACAATACCTCACCGAGACACCACTGCTAACATCCCCAAAGCAAAGCGAGGACCTGTTCCTCTACTTGGCCGTATCACAACATTCGGTTAGCTCTGTTTTGGTACGGCTGGAGGGGCAGAATCATCTTCCGATCTACTACTCGAGCAAAACTTTACTTGATGCTGAGACCCGATACCTACCCTTGGAGAAGCTGGCCCTGGCGCTTGTCTCGGCCTCACGAAAACTGGCTCCCTACTTCCAAGATCATACGATCACCGTCCTGACGGAGTATCCTTTAAACTCCGTGCTCTGGAAAGCAGACCTGTCAAACCGGATCTCAAAGTGGGCTGTGGAACTAGCGAACTTTTCCATCCGGTACCTACCCCGGACCGCCATCAAAGCGCAAGTGCTTGCAGATTTTGTGGCAGAATTCTCACCAAGGCCTACTGAACCAGTTCATGCATCCGCCCAGCACGGAGAGATTTCTGAGTCAGCATCGACACCAGATGAATGCTCCGGATGGAAACTTTACGTCGACGGAGCATCTAACAGCAGAGGATCCGGGGCAGGAATCGTGATTCAATCACCGGACGGAATTGTACATGAACACGCGATCCATCTGGACTTTTCAGCATCCAACAACGAAGCAGACTACGAAGCTTTGCTTGTCGGGCTGAGGATGGCGCTAGGTTTGGGAATAACAAGCCTCACGACTTACAGTGATTCGCAGCTTGTGGTCAATCAGATGACCGGGGAGTACGAGGCTCGGGATGATAGAATGGGCCGATATGTTCAGCAGGCCAGGGAATTGGTAGGGAATTTTAACAAATTCACCCTCCTCCAAATAGGAAGGGAACATAATGCACACGCTGACGTATTGGCCGGACTAGCCTCAGTCCACGATTCGGAAAAACCCCGTACCATAACCGTAGGGACATTGCAACAGCCCAGTATTGATCCGGGGGAACAAATGGAGGTCCTCAACATTAATTTGGGCTCAAGTTGGATGGATCTGATCGTGGCCTTCTTAAAGGATGATACCCTCCCAGCAGACAAAAGGCTTGCTCACCAGATTGAACACAAAGCTGCGCGTTACTGGCTTTCAACGGATCATAAGCTGTACAAGCGGTCCTTTACCGGACCATACCTATTCTGTGTTCACCCTAGTCTGGTTTCAACCGTCCTAAATGAGATCCACGCCGGAAGCTGCGGATGTCATTCCGGGGGAAGGTCCTTAGCCCACCGAGCAATATCGCAAGGATACTACTGGCCGACCATGCATTCGGACGCAAGGGATTTGGTCTGGAAGTGCGACAGCTGCCAGAGATTTTCCCCGGTCATCCATCAACCTGCAGTTGATCTGCAACCTCTCACCATCCCGTGGCCTTTTGCCCAATGGGGACTGGATATTGTGGGAAAGCTACCCACCACACAGGGAGGATTCAAGTTCCTCATCACAGCCACAGATTATTTTACAAAATGGATAGAAGCAGAACCGCTCGTAACCATCGATGAGACGGACGTCAAGCGTTTTTTCTGGAGGAACATTGTCACCAGGTTCGGTATCCCGTATGCCTTTGTGTCGGACAATGGAGCGCAATTCGTAGGGAATCTTTTCACCGATTTTTGCACGGAATACGGAATCAGATTTTTCAACTCCACACCTTGTTACCCCCAGAGCAACGGGCAAGCCGAGGCGTCTAACAAAACTATCCAATCCGGCATAAAAAAGAGACTAGTCGCAGCAAAGGGCAAGTGGGCCGAGCAATTGTACCATGTCCTGTGGGCATACCGGACCACTCCAACAAGGCCCACCGGACAAACTCCTTTTCTCTCGCATTTGGAATGGAGGATGTCATACCATTAGAAGACGGGTTACCTACCATACGGACTGAATGCTTCAGCCCGGAGCAGAATAGGCAGGCCCTAGCAAAAGATCTGGATCTGGCGAGGAAAGATGTGACGATGCACGGATAAAGCTGGCAGCCTACCAACAAGGGCTGGCACAAACATACAACCGAACCGTCCGGGTACGGACGTTCAAACCGGACGATTTGGTCTTACGAAGGGCTGTGGGGGCAAACAAAAAACAGAAGTTGGGACCCAATTGGGAGGGCCCATACCGAATCACTGATATCATCAGCCCTGGTTCATACCGACTTGAAGATTTCTTCGGAAGAAAAACCCCAAGACCTTGGAATGCAAAAAACCTCCGGATGTATTATCACTAGTAGGGCTTGTTGCCCCGGCCTTAGTGGCAGCACGTTTTTGTTTTCTTTCTTTGTTGTAAAAAGGCAATTGCCACATCCTAAGTTTGGAGGGGTAAAATTCAGAATTTTTGGTTGTTTTATGTGAAGTATTAATGTCCGTTGGACAGTAATGAGTTTTTACTCCGGCCAAATTGTTGGCAGGCCATTTTTAAAACAGTCCGGTTGGACAGCACGAGCCTTGGCTCCGGCCAATTTTTGGCAGAATACTTTCAAACGCTCTGTATGGACGGCACGAGCTTTGGCTCCGGCCAACTACTGGCAAAGTACTTTCATCCGGGAATATTCGGAAGCATTTGAACATTCCGGAGCATTATACTCCGGCCATGTTCAAATGGGGGCACATACACATATACCAAAGGCAAGAACAAAGAAAGCATCCATTTCATTCCATACCCAAGCATTCACTCCATACCAAAATACTTACAAAAATTCACAAAACAACGAAGAGTTCCCGGTCCCTAAAACAAAAGAAAGGATTACAAGGAGTTTCAAAAAACTTGGCATCTACGGCGCACTGCACCGGCTATAATATTAGACCTCGGCAAGAGGATCGTCTGCTACGATAGTGGCCGGCGGAAGATCAGCTGCCACGGTAGGAGACGGCTGGAGAGGAGCCCGGAGCGGGGAGTCGGCCGGGACAAGTGCAGCATCCAGCCCTTGCAGGTAGCCCTTTCGGAGGGCCATCTCGATCTGCTTCTGATATTCGTCCCCTGTCTGTGCAAACCCAGCATCGTAACCCGTAGCATCTGCCTCCTCCAGCTCCACTTTATGCCTCTCAGCATCGTCAGCACGGGCCTTCTTCTCCGCCTCAAGAGCCTGCAGCGCATCCGCACGTGCTTTCTTCTCGGCATCCAACGCTTTTACAGCATCATTCCTGGCCCGTTTGGCATCTTTCAGCTTCTCCTGGAGTCCGGTTTTCTCAGCCAGCCCAGATTTTACTGCCTCCTCAGCCTGGATTCGGAGCCCCGCCTCTTTTACCAAAGCAGCATTAAGGATTATTGACTTTGTCCAGGCCATATAGGTGCTTTGAAGTCCCTGCAAAAATCCGAGGCGAAAAAGTTAAAATAATTTCTCAACAATTTCTACTAAAAGTAAGTATACCTGGAGCATTGCAGTCAGTCCGGCAGAAAAGAGCTCGTCCTCCGTTTTGGGGAGACGTTCTTCATCTCGGGGAAGCATCACTGCCCGGGCCATGGCAGGGGCCACTCCGGGGGTAACAACCGAATCAAGATTGGTGACGATCCGGTCGTTGAAGCTGAAGGTCGGATGCCACGAAGGAGGGGTCGAGGAGCTATCATCCCCCAGCAGTTGTTCCAGGACCACATCAAATTGCTCCTGGGAAACCGTCTCGAACTCCAACCTCTGCCGTTTGCTTGCAGGGGTCAAGACGGATGCGTCCGGAGGGATGTTGGAAGTCTGACCGGTAGGTTCGATGACACGCCGGGGCTGGGAAGAACTCTGCGCCACACCCGCAGAAGGAGGGAGAGGAAGATCGAGGAGGTTCCTAGCTTGATGCGCCCGTCTCTTCACCATCAGGGGAGTCTCGGGGGTCTCGGATTCTTTCTTCCGAGCTGTCCAAATTCACCACGACAGGAGTAGGGTCCTGAGCGACGGGAGAGGCAGGCGGAGATCGAGTTACTTGAGGCGAGGCCCGGGCCCTTGGCTGCCTGATCTTGATGAAGGAATGGTATGTGGGCCGATACCCCAGCAAAGTAGGAACGTCCCGGGTAGAAAGGGGAAGCTCGAACAACCTCTGGATCCGGTCTTCGGCCGCTTGACTTTTAAGCCGGCTTACCGTACGTGCAACTGCAAGAATGATTCACAATTATGACGAATTAAACGGAAGAACTAAAGGAGAAGAAAGCCGGACATTACTCAGAGCCCCGACTCTCCAAGGGACGGGATGTCTGTCGTTGTTGAAATCCCCCCGGACCACTACAAACTCATTGGCACAGGGGTCAGAATCTGGCAGACGCTGGACTACCGACCCATATCCCTTTCGAGTGGCCGGGAAATAGCATTGGGAGGGCTTGTTTTGATTAATGGAGTATAGGCCGAAGAATTCAGCCAAATCTATGTTGAGGTTAAACTGCCGGTTCAGTTCAACAAGGGAGTACACGATCCGGTAAAAATTTACCGTGAATTGCACGGTGGTCATTCCTAGGGTGTTCAAAATTTTGGAAACTAGTCCGGTTAGGGGAAACCTTAGGGCCCCCTCAATTATGGCCATGAGGGGAACAATGATCTGCCCCCTACGGTGCTCAATGTCCGGAACACCTTGGGCATTCAGGCCCACCAGATCAACTTGAACGTTGTCCGGAACGTCATACATCCTTCGGAATTGCCCCAGGTTTTGATTGTTCGCGAAATAAGCAACGAAGGGACTGAGTTCATCCGAATCCGCAGCAGCCACATTCGCCTCGGCAGCACCACCCCGGTTCCCGGACATGATACCTGACCAAAGAAAACAGACAAGTTGTCGGATCAATCAGCCCGGTATAAAGGGAACCGTCAGGCGTATTTTAGCAATGCTATAGCCATGAGCGGTGCTACTGTGCGCGGAAAGGCGCCGAGAAGGGGAACTGGGGCTAAACGCGTCCCAATCCAAAAGAAGATGGAAATAAAGAAGGGAGGATGATCCTAACCTGCTGATTCGAGTAATTCGATGCCCTGGATCTGCTCAAAGCTGACGATCAAGTGCTGGGATGCGGTGGAGAGAGCTGTGGGTGGCGAAAGAGTTGGAAAAGAGGGGGCTCCTCGTGTATATAGGAGGGATAAATGGCGCTTCGCATTCAAAACGACCCGGCTCGGATTTTGAGGCAGAATCCACTGGATGACGACACGTGGCAGGAAGGTTCCAGAAGGACTAATATAGCCGTTGGATCCGAATGCATGATAATAATCCGGATAATCCGGATCAATTCAGAGGCGAGTAAACTCAAACGGCCACTGTGGCAGGATGCTCCCGGACCACATGGTCAGCAGAAGGTCGTAAGACGGATTGGTTTGGTTGTCCGGAGCAGTAGACTCAACACTTGCAGTCTGGGCGGACCGAAAGAGTTGAGGGGCTATTGTGGTAACCAAACCAAACATGGGCCATTGGGCCAGGTACTTGGAGCTAGCCCGTCGGGGGCAGGCCCATTGGGGGCTGGAGCAGGTTGGCCGGACCAACCGGAGGGCCGTGGGCCCAGCACCATACCGGGCCGCATAAGGCCACGACATGATGGGGTCAGCTGACCCGGTACTATTACCGGTGTGAAATGAACATCCGGGATACGGGCGTACACGGCACGGGACGGAACATACGGGTTATGCATGACTCGTCAGGATCCTATCGGATCAATGCCTATACCGGGTATATCTCTGGATAACCCAAAATGGAAATAAAGATCAAATCCCGGATATTGCGGCGAAATATCCGGGACGGTTACCGCAATATGCGCCGAATTAAGGATGATGCAAGCACCTTATAAATACCTGGCATTGGAGATCGGGTAAGGGGTTACACACTCTGTCTTACCAGCAATTGATTTTAAATATCGAAACTCTCAAAAAGCACCTACCTGACTTAGGCATCGGAGGCCCTTTCCGGCATTCGGCGCCGGGCAGCTCTAACATCTTTTCTTTGATCGCAGGAGCCATTTAGCAAGCATACAATCCCGGATCTTGGATCAACCTTTTGAATCGTGGATACAGGAACCCACAGCGACCATGAACAAATTCACGAGTCTCCTCATATTCCGGATATTGAGCTTTATTGTCCAACTCATGAGTTCTTATCTACCCCCGCACTTACCATCCTTCCCATCGAGTCACCACCCCCTTTGACACCACTTTCCCCAAAACCACTTGATTTTCTTGGGATTGATTGCTACTTTTGGGTTTATATCCCATCCTTGATCGAGGCAGTCAACTCCTTGAAAGCCAATTGGTTTTGGTGTTCTAATAGGGTGGTACTCTAATTTTTGAAGTGTGCTCCCATATATTCTAAATATTTAATTTTATGGACGGGGCGCACTCAATATCTTATCAACCGTCCCAAATGGGATGTTTTGACTAGTTCACATATGAGAGAGTGAGATGGATACGCTCTCCATCGCTTTTTGGATCATTGTAGTTTAGTTAATTCCTTGTTAGTTTAGGATTTTCTTTTTATTTCCTCTTTTCGTTTTATTTTTCCTTTTTAGTTAGTCTTTAGATTATCTTTTTCTTTGTTAACATTATTATTTATAGATTCTTTTGTTTTTTTGCTTTGGTTTCCGTCTTCGAACGGCCGGTGGATGGTCTAGTATAGCCACCCGTTAGCTATCCTTGGTGATATATTATCTGGGAATACCCCGGTAAAAGTATGGATGATGGTACAAAGGTGATTGGAGGTTCTCAAGGTTTACCCACAAAGTGCGACCTTAGAAAACTAACCTACTGAGTAACCATTCTACCCAGAAATTCCGAGAGATTTTCTTCTCTAATATATTCACCATGTGAGCGAACCGGGGAGAAAAGTATATCTCGTGATGTCTGCGTGAATGACCGGCGAAAAAAAAACCCTTCAAACTTGGTCGAAATCTAGGTGGGTTGACATGCCCCCGCAAAGGTACGCATATTCTTTCATTCTCTAGCTCTCTACTTTTCTATATATATGATTGTTCCCTTGTTTCACCGCGTTGGGGACACGTTTTCATGCAAGTTGAGGGATGAGGATCATTTCGGTACCCTTATTCCCCACATCCCTCTCGGCTTTACTCTTTTATACTCCGAGGACGGAGCATTTTTCAAGTTGGGGGATGGGGAACACTATCGTTTTTCCTTCTTTTATTTTTTTTGTGTCATAGTCCCAAATTTTGGTCCTAAAATTTTTTTAGTAGGATGAATTGCCTATACAATGGATTTTGAGATTTTTGCAAGTTTTAACTCTTAAGCACGAGTAGAATTTAGTTGACCCTTTCTTAGACGGGTAAGTGTTATCTTAATTTGTCTTGCTAGCTTGTAGAAAAATTTGTTTTGGCATCAATTCGTTAACACCATTGCACTTCACAAAAAAGGCCTAAGTCGTTGGTGAGTCTACAATTCGATTGCTTAGAAGGCTATGATTAGTGGAGACTTATGCCCGAGTGAGATTAGAGCCAAACTTTTCCTTGGAGTGGTGTCACATGAACTCTAGTTGTCTCGAAGAACAAAATAAACTTATTGTGATCTAATTATCCTTGTTATGTAGCAGTGGGAATTCATCATTCACACATACACCTTACATATGGCATGCACAGTTGTTATTGACTTTAGGAGATGATTTTAGACATTCTTTGATAAGTTGAGCCGGTTCGTTTCTTTGTTGCAACTAACCCTTGCTAGCCCATTGAACCTCCTTACATGAAACCATTTTCTTTTTTTAGCCGATATACTTACATGATGTCTTGAGAATGGTTTGAAATTCATGTTTAAGATGTATTTCGAGTAATAAGGTGTTTTATTTTTGTGCATTCTTGTATTATATTGTTGGTGCACCCCATTATCCCAAGAAAAAAACAAGAAAAATCCAAAAGAAAAAAAATGGGAAACAAAATCACATATGGGGTGTCACCTAATTCATTAAAAGAAAAGAAAAGAAACGATTGTACTTCATTGTTCATTGGTGGAAAATATTGGTGTTGAGGTGGATAATGAGAAGAATAGAAAAAAATATGGCGTAGTTGAAAAGAAAGAAAAATGAGGAGTAGCTTGATTGGAGATCTTATATTCATCTATTTTTTTGCCTCTACATGTGATCTATGCCTATTCTCAAACATCTCATTTATCACCCTTAGCCCGATACGCGTCCGACATGTGTTCAATATGTGTCCGACACCATTTTCCCCTTACCTAACAATATAACCGAAAATAAAGTCCTAGTTGATCCTATGAGTCGGCAATCACTTTGTGCATGTCAAACAAGAGCCATAATCCCATTTGCTACATGTTTCTAGTCATGAGATCTATCCACCTAAATAAAGCGTTCTTTCGTGTCGAGGTGTGCGAGATGTTTCGTCTTCATTACATAACTTCCGCCCGTACATAGGAGAGTTCAACATATGCACTTTGTTTCGAAGTGTCTTATTTTTTAGTGCATGACACGGTGAGAATTTGAAGTTGAAGCTCGGTCCGGATAGGCTTTTGACTTGTTGTTTCACTTGCGATGTATAGGCCTTGCACATTACACGTTGACACTTGATGCCATTACTTAGTTTTGACTTGCTAGCTTGATAAATTTTGTTTGCTTACTTGTTGGTGCAAGAGTCCAAACTTCTTATTTTTCTTGAGTTTTAGCTTGCACGATTCTGGGTCCATGTAGAAGCAATTCTTTAGATTTTGTGGGTAGTCGTTGCTAAAAACTCTCACGAGACCTCACTCGTCCTACTGGGGCTTCCCGGGGGTTTAAAGGAACTATCTTGCGTTTATTCTTTGCTTAGGATTGAGTCTTAGTGTGAGTTTGGTCGGGACACTAAACACACACAACCACACCTGAACACACACAACACAACACCTGAACACACACAACACAACACAACACCTGAACACACACAACACCACACCTATGATCCATAATAGCCAAGGGTCATTAAGTCCGGTGACCACCCGTTTAAGTCAGATCTGATACCCTAGGGACATTCTTGGATAGGCACAAGTAATGATCTATGGGACACTACACCATTCCCAGTGGTAAGGACAAGAAAACACCTATAACATCTCATTTAACCATGAGAACCCGACTGCACCACCAATATGCATATGATCCATGGAACCACCTGTTCCACGGCAAGGCTATTTAAGTTCACCAAAAATCCTCCTTTTTAATTTTTATAAAAAACCCTTTATTTTATTTTACACAAAATATATTACACCATTTGAAAATTCACCTCCATCTCCACCCCCGACTCCTTTTAATAAAATACTTCCTTTTAATAATAAATTCACCATTTTATTCTCAAATTACTCACCCAAAATATTTTCTCCAAAATCTGTGATCCCTAGATTTATCACCTTTCGCAAAACACCTTTCAAAACACATATTTGTACATATATATATATTGAAATGGCTCTAAATTATGTAAATCACAGAATACTCACCTGACAGCAAGACCCGCTAAGCTGAGGATCCCCCCTAAAGAATCTGCTCTCTAATACTGCGCTGAAGTCGACGACGGTCACTCCACACCTAGCAAACCCCCAATACGCAAATATAAGAATAATTTGCACTACAAATATTTTTTAAGAGTTAATTTTCTATTTAATTCGCTTATTTATTAATTACTTAATTTATAGAATTAATATTTACCTCACTTTGTTTTGATTCACGAAACTGGTCCAATTACTCCAAAGCTGACACAATATCACTCTGATCGGCCAAACCATCTTCACGCGACCACTGCAACCACAACAATATACGCAACTAAGCGCGTAACAACGCAAATATGCACACACGCTCACAAACAACTATCGCACAGCCGACATCGCATACATAAATCGAATATACAGAAATAAATATATCGCGTATACATCACAAAGTCGATCGAAGCCCCTTTGCCGCGAACCACCAACTGTGACCGAAATCCGCTGTCGTACAATCACCATTGCAGCATCTACTGTTTGTCGCGTTGTCGCACCTTCTGCCGCGCGCTGCCACCATCGTGCTCACTGTTGCTTGCTGTCGCGCGCCTCCTGCTCATCACTGCCCTCCGGTCTTCCTTCGCCGCGAACCTCTCTCTCTCTCGTTCTCCTTGCTGCGCGTCACCCACCGCCCGTAACTACCGCCGCCGCTCCTACGGCCTTCGCCTGTTCATTGTCCGCCCGCCCGCCGCTCGCCGTTGGCTGCCTCCGACCTCCCTTCCGGCGTCTCTCTCGCCCTTGGCTGACTTCTCCTCCCTCTCCA
>NMUG010011367.1:0-10652 GCA_002855965.1 Monotropa hypopitys
CCTACACCAAAATACAAAGGCCGGTAGGCAACCGGTAGGGGACCGGTATGCCGGCCGGCATACCGGCCGGTGTGCCGGTTAGTACAAAAATTCAACATTCGTTTTTTACCAAACCTACTGCCCAAAATGGCCCAAATCCGGCATGGAACCGGTGTGCGGGGCATACCGGGCGGTATGCCGGTTTCCATACCGGTTAGTGTAAAATTTAAAAACTTTGAAATTTAGGCCTTTGAGACTTAGGGAAGATAATAAAAACATTTTATATAAGATTTATGATTTTTATAAGTTTCCTTTTTGATAATAAAACCATCAAGAAAATTTTCGAAACTTATATCATAAATCTTATAAGTTTTAAAGTCCTTAGAAAAATGTTTTAAGATGAAAGCGCATCTAAGAGACTTTAAATAAGTTTCAAATAGTCTCAAGAGAATTTAGAAATATTTAAATCATGATGAATAATCTCTTGGACTTAAATATGAGATTGATAGGAAAATTAAGCTTATTAACCACAATTCCTTGATTTGAATTAAGATTTGAACATTTAAACTTTAATTCAAGGAATTCTAAAATCATTTTATAAATTCTATATTTGTGTAAATAATACACCATCAAAACATAGGGCTAACACAAAGGACAGACGGATCCACTGCACCTATCACAAGGAGTAGGGACACTTTACGACCGGGTGCAAATCCTTCAAGTCGTACTTAGAGAACCTCATGCAATAGGGCCATCTAGCCCAGTCGATCGATCACCAGAAGACTCAGAAGCTGGCTTAGAAGACCAGACATCTTATTCAACCAGAGGAGGACATTCTGATGATCAACGTGATCCACGACCCCCTCAATAAGGAAGTTGTTGCTCGCCTTTATACAGAAATTGACCAGGCCTCTACCCCAAAGCAAGTGCTCATGGTCGGATCCACTTCTAAGTGTAAGTTTGCTTCCGAGCGGTCGGGATGGTCCATCACTTTCATAGAGAAAGATCTTGAACGAGTCCAGCTACCGCACAATGATGCATTGGTAGTCACTCTCTGTGTCATACCAGCCAACATCCGAAACATTCTCAACGATCAGGGAAGCTCCGCTGAGGTAATGTACTTCTCTTTATTTCAAGCCCTCAAGCTTCTTGCTGACGATTTGCAGCCTGCCGACGTCCCACTGGTCGGATTCAACGGAGCTCCTGTCTGGACGCTCAGCAAATTACCCTCCCGGTCTGGGCAGGGTCCAAAACGTTCAACACAGAGTTCATCGTTGTTGATGTTCCATGTCCATACAATGCCATGCTTGGCCGAACCTAAATCCATTCTATGAAGGCGATCGCCTCCACCTACCACCAAGTCGTCTGGTTCATTGGGTCTTCCGGGAGACAGGAGGATGCCTATGGCAATCAGGCGACATTAAAACAATGCTACATCTCAGCTGTCCGGGAAAACAAAGAGATGAAACAGGTTCAGTAGGTAGAAATCCCGAACGCCCCAGTTCTTGAAGATGTTGGCTCTCCGGCAGCCGACAAGGCAGTTGAAGAACTCATCTCATTACCGATCAATGAAGACAGCAATTGGTCATTCCTCATCGGATCCTCTCTTTCCAAACCAGAGTAGGAGGAGATGGTAATTTTTTTGAAATCCAACATAGAGGTCTTCACCTGGATTCCATAGGATATGCCTGGAGTGGACTCGTCGTTCATCTGTCATCAGTTGAATGTCGATCCCTCTCGGCATCCCGTCATCCAAAGACCACGACGATTTTCTCTAACACACACCCAAGCAGTCGTAGAGGAAGTGGACCAGCTGCTAAAAGCAAATGCCATCCGGGAAGTCCAATACCCTACCTGGCTGGCCAACACAGTTATTGTCAAGAAGAAGTCTGACAAGTGGCAAGTCTGTGTCGACTACACCAACCTCAATGATTCATGTCCGAAGGATTACTTCCCCTTGGACAGGATCGATCAGCTGGTCGATGCTATCAAAGTCTAGGTGTTGGCCAACTTCATCGCAGAATTCTCTCCGAGGGTCATCTCCCAAGAAGATCTGGCGGAGTCTTCAGCCAATGACATGGATCTGCAAGTTGCTTCCTCGTCTGCTGCTCTGCCTCCACGACGCTCTGGCACTTGTGCCTAGTGCCCGACAGAACAATGACAGCTCTTTCACGGGGATACATGGAGACTGCATGTCGACGGTGCATCAAATAATAGGGGTTGCGGTGCAGGTATTGTCATGGTCTCCCCAAGGGGGATTATCCAGGAAAATGCCCTGTCTATTGATTATCTGGCCTCCAACAACGAGGTAGAATATGAAGCTCTGATCTCCAAACTCCATCTTGCCATCAACATTGGAGTTGAGGATATCTTCTTCTATAGCAACTCTCAACTGGTCGTCAATCAATTGACTGGAGAGTTCGGTGCCAGGGATGATAGGATGTTCAAATACCTCAGCTCTGTCATCAATGGAATAAAGAAGTTCAAGACCTTCTGAATAGAGAAAATCTCCAGGGAACACAACTCCTATGCTGATGCCCTAGCAAAGATGGCTTCCACATATTCTCCCTCCGCCAACGATCAATCTCTTTCGGCCTTATCTCATAGCCAAGCTATGAACCTCCGGTTATGGACGTGAACACCATATCTGACGGACCCAGCTAGATGGACGAAGTGCTAGCCTTTCTCAAAACAGATACATTGCTGGAGGATCGTCGAGAGGCCCATCGTATCCATTGCAAGGCAGCAAACTTCTGGATGTCCCCAATGGAGGCCCTCTACCGACGGTCCAGGACCGACCCCTATGTTTTTTGTGTCCACCCAGCACAGGTCCCAGAGATTCTTCGAATTACACTTTTGTAGTGGGGGATATCACTCCGGTGGGCGATCTCTAGCCCACAAAGCAATCACTCAGGGGTACTGGTGGCCGAAGATGCGGAAGGATACTGAAGACTATGTTCGGACATGCCACAAATGCCAACTATTTGCTCCAGAAATCCACTGCCCGACTGAGGATCTACAGCAGTAACCATCCCTTGGTCATTCCCCTAATGGGGCATCGACATCATCGGCAAGCTCCTAACTACTCCGGACGGGTTCAAATTCCTCATCACAGCAATAGGCTACTTCACAAAATGGATTGAGGTCGAACCCCTCATCACCATCACAGCTGCCGACGTCAAGTGCTTCATATGAAAGAGCGTCATCTCTAGATTTAGCGTGCCCTATGCCATAGTGTCGGACAACGGCACTAAGTTCATCGGCAACCTTATCTCCAAGATATGTAATGAGCTTGGTATCAGATTCTTCAACTCCACCCCCTACTATCCACTATGCAATGGTCAGGCCGAAGCATCCAACAAGACCATCTCTGTCGGTCTTAAGAGGAGGCTGGAGTCAAAGAGGGGGAAATGGGAAGAGGAACTCTCACATGTACTATGGGCCTATTGGACCATACCATGTCAATCAACTGGCCAAACACTTTATTCCATGGCCTTCGGTATGGAGGCCATCATCCCAATACAGACAGGCTTCCCCACCATCCGGACACAACACTTCGAGCAACCGACAAATGACTCTACCCAGGCTACTGACCTGGATCTTGCAGAAGAAAAAAAGGGAGTCTGCCAAGATCATCCTGACCCTCTATCAACAAGAAGTAGCCAGGAGATTCAACAAAAATGTCTACCTACGGAAAATCAAACTAGATGAACTAGTGCTCCGGAAAGTGGTCTTGAAAAGCAAGATGCAGAAGCTCATGCCCAACTGGGAGGGTCCGTTCGGAATCACCAAAGTCGTCGGCAAAGGAGCTTACAAGCTGGAGGAGATGGACGGCATGCCTGTAGGCAAACTATGGAATGCCCTCAGCCTTAGAAAATATTATCATTAATTTGTATTAAAAATGTACAATTTTAAAAATTTGTTAAAAAAATGATTTCTCAGACTAGTCAGGCGCATTCCATCAATCCAACAGTTCCTTTCCTTCAGTCGGCTCTCTCCCCTTGACCAAGCCTCTAGCAGTCATCTACCAGGCTTTTGTTGGTCAAGGACCCTTCCTTGGTCAATCCTTCACCAGTCGTCTGCACTGGCCTTCGGTCAAGGAAGAATTTTCGTCACAATGACCGAGCCTCCGTGTCACACTCCGAAAAAATTAAATATTTTCCATTCGTTTCAAAATAATAATAGTAATGATTAAATCTATGTTTGGGGATTTAATCTTGTTGCCGTTCGGTTCCCTACGGCTCGTATTTTAATTTACCGATCCTGTTTGAGTGAGTCAAGTCTTGGGTTGTGAGGTTTTGTGTTCTGAGCGCGGGCAAGTCCTTGTGGCGGAGTTCGGATCGCGTTTCGGTTATCGGGAGTTGTTCGAAAATATTGTGGATTATTTAAAGTCATTTAAATTAATTAAAGTTAATTTACTTAAATATAATAAAAAAAGGTTGTATTACGAATCAGTCGGGGGGAATTCCCCCCTTCTTCTCCAAATGTCCCCTGCGAAACCTAAACTACCCAAGCCACCGCACCCTTTCCCTTCCTCCCCTCCCACCGATCCACCTCCCTCCTCTCCACCTCCGGTCGATCTCCTCCCTCTCGGAACTCTCTCCCTCCTCCCCTCTCACGCGGCTGCGCCTCCTCCCTCCCCTCTCCGGCGCGCGCGCAACCCCCTTCTCCCCTCTCTCTCGGCGCGATTTCCCCCCTTTCCCTCTCTATCTCGGTCTCTCTCTCCCTCTCCACACACTAGTATTGTGTGTGTGTGTGTGTGGTGGTGTGGTGAGTGCGGGATGACGATGGCGGTATCGGGGGTTTGACGCAGACTGACGGAGATGGTGGTGTTCTTGGCGGCGACAGAGGTGACTGTGACGCGGGTGTTGACACGGCTAGAGCGAAGGATGGAAGAGCAGCGACGCGCGTGGGTAAGCCTATCGACCTCTCTCTCTCTTTATTGTACGACATTGTTTATTGTCGATAGTGACTGTCTGATGGGTATCTAGGTGCGGAGTGGATTGCGGAGGTACAGCTAAGGATGAACGATCAGTGTCGCGCGACGAGTGAGGCGTCGCACTAGTGGGAAAGCCTCTATTCCATTCTTTTCAGTATCGTAAATCGTCTGTCGTTCGATCAGTGACTGTTTGTTGGATTCTCTAGGTGTCGGTCTTAGCGAACGATGGAAATCAATGGCGTGCAACGTTCGTGACTTTGGCCACCGCTTGTGGTCGCTTCGGTAGGTATACCGCGCACTCCCTTTAATTCTCGCAAAATCTAGATTGGTAATGTACGTTTGTAGGAGGTGTGATATTGGGTTTCTGCCTTGTTGTTGTTGGCGCCTTAGTGCGGTTCTCCTATTTTGAGTAGGTTCATGCCGAAATTTCTAACAAATCCAATGTCGGCGATTGTTTCAGAAACTCCAATTGAGGTAGAGTTTTCTAACCCTCTCGTTTGTAATATCGGTATTCTTTCTTCTCCCTCGCGTTACAATTTAATTGGTTGATATTAAAGTATTCACGAAATTGTCACTTTCGGGTCGTCGTTCGCGTCAATCGTTCTGTTGTGGGTTGCGTCTAGGGTCTCGCGTCCTCCCTAGGTTGTTGGTCGTTCGATTTTGAAATTTGTTGCGAAACCCCCCAATTTTTATAAAAAGCATAGCATCGTCGTTTTAAGAAATCAAATTGTGGAATTCGATTGGTTTGGACACTCTTGGGTGGTTTGCGGGCTAAAGCGTAGTCTTGACACGTTTTTGTTATAAATCGAATGAAAAGATTGTTTTGCTAACGAACGAAGTGTTTTGGGAATAAACGGAATATTTTGGTAAGGATGGAAAGAAAGTCACATTTTGGTTTGACACGTCGACTAGGAGGTTGTTTGCCCTAGGTCGCACGGAACGGTTTGATAAAGTAAAAATGTGACGTGTAACTCTATACGAGGAAATACTTTCGAGTTGGCTAACTTTATGCGGGTAGCTGGATTTTGTGGTACCTTGAGTGGCTACTGTGAGCACTCACGACATTGTGCAATGGGGGGTTGTCTGGCCCCTCCCGACGAGTTGGGGAATACGAGGATTGTGGCGGGTAGTTGGCTGATCCCCAACTAGCCCGGAATGAGCCGAAACTCAACAAGTATATGATATTGCCTTTATTTTATAAAAGGTGCGGAATGGAAATTAGAACACTTGGAATACGTTTTTAGTAACGGAAAATGAGTCTCTTACTTGTGTAGCTTCGACACTTGACACTGTTCCCTTTGGCCTTGTCTCTGAAATCTTTTAGTAGATGTTGGATAGCCTTACTTTTCTTTCTTGAGTCTTGTCAGACACTAGTTTTACTGCTTTTACCTTATGATGAGTCGATAGTAAAATATTTGAAAGAAAGTAATTGTTTTTATATAACGAGATCCATTGCATTAGTCACATTACATTCCTTGCATGATCACACACCTTCACCCCAATATTATAGATGGTAGGAGATGGATTATCTCTACCAGGCGGTCGTGCCTGACCCTTTACTTTTGTAGGACTTGTCCCTTTCACTTGGAGCCGCTGGATCCTTCGCAGGACGTGAGGCTAGACCGGACTGTAATGATAGGTTGATTCTCTTTTATTGTATAACACTTCTTTACTTTTCTGTTGGCCACCTTGTACAGGATTAATTTATAAAATCCTATTTTGGCCTTTTCTTTTAGTTTGGGCACCATTGTACAAGGTTATGTTATAAAACCCTTTTTGCCCCTTTTATTGGTATCAGAGTAGCGCAGACATTTATTGTAATAAGTAGTGTAATGGGTGTGTGCGTGGTAGATAGTACTTTACCCTGTTTGGATACTCGTTACCTACTTCTAACACTTCTAAAAAAATATGTCTCAAAATTTGGGGAGTGTTACAGTTGGTATCAGAGCGCTCGTTCCGACTTACCTAGGTCTTTGGGTGAGACTTTAGTCTCAATGAGCGCACCGTTTCTTTTGTGTAGCTCTAAGGTGTTGCATTTAGGGTGCATGACATGTGTATCTAGGCATTGAATGTGTGTGCATTGCATGGATCACATTAAACAACACGTTTTTATAACTTGAAATTAATAAAATGGTTTGGAAATTTGTGGTGTCTACTCTTTCGAGTTGGTCTTGTTTTTGTTCTTTTGGAATTTTGAGCAATTCATGTCTATCTTGTGGCAACTTTTGAGCCTGTCTTGGCAACAGTTAGAGAATTTTGCTGATATTGAACTCGTGGGTTCCGGCTGTATCCTCTTGTTGGTAGTGGTGACTCTTACTCTTGCTTAGTGAACTGTTTTAAGTTCCTTCTTCTTAGTGCGTAAATGAGTTCTTCGTTGACTCTGGTGGTGATCTGACGCATTATTCCTCGGTTTCGGTCATTGGTGACAGCAGTTGTGGCTTGTCGAGCCTATTTCTTCGTAGGAAGCGGAGTCGTGTTGTCGTCGTCGTGGCTTTTGAGCCTACTCCTTGGTGGTAAATGATGGGCCGTGTGACAGTCAGTGGAGTTGATTCTCATTTGCTCTCCTAGTAATGACGATGATTTGTGTATGATCGAATGATCCTTCCTAGAGTTTCCCCTTTCGCTCTTAAACGAGATTGTTGTCAGCTCTTCCTTCTAAGAGTGACATCCCTCCTCTTGATGCCGGTTTGATAGTCATTCTTGTAGCTGGAAATTTGTAGTGCTCTTGCGATCGAGCCTTGACTTCTATTTTGTTTCTCGACGTTGATATTTGGAACTTGTCGTTTGCACCGTTAATGTTGACTATTCGCCCAGTGGTTGAGTGTTGACTCTCATTCTCGTTGCGTGGTAGACTTCTCGCTTATTAGCCTTGTGGTGGATAGTGGTTCTCTTTTGGGATTAATTGAGTCTCCTTAGCGCGTATAGTTCCTAGTGTGAGTGGTAGAACCTTAGAATGATCTCGTTTGTGGGATGGTGATTGGTGATCGCTTCTTGAAGTGTTAGCACTTAGGTATAGTGTAGTTGTGACCTCTTTGGAAAGTGAGAATACCTCGGTGTGGTAAAATATTTTCATTTCAGAATTGCATGTGACTCACTTGGGACGTGAAGTATTTTTGGGTTAGTAGGTTCTCCTTGCGGACTAGTACCAATTGGTTAGTGATGATAGTACTTTGTACTTATTTGATGCGAGAGTTGAGTTTGGCTTGTGGTTTGAGGTTTTTTAAGGATTTGTGTTAAGCTTATTGTCTTGCGGTTGCAGTACTTCTTGGTTGGTTGAGAAGGACGAAAGAGTTTAAGTGTGGTATCTTGTTCTTGTGGTAGTCCTAAGTTGTTACTTGAAGTCTTGCGAGATGGTCTGAGTTGTGTAGGTGCACTGATGGTTAGGTGGTTACTTGATCATTTGGGTATTTGGTTAGCCGGTTGTGTCAGTGATTAGGTTGTTTGGTTAATTGGATTGTGGAACAACTTGAGAAATAGCCTTGTGTTGAATTTTGTCTCAATTGGTTATTGGGCTTGTTGTGTGAATTGAGTGTTAGACCTTCTTTTGAGGTGCCTTGGTGTTCGTCGATGAGTTATCGTTATTGTAGTTGTGTTAAGAGCTGGGAAAGTGGTTTGAGGATTTTAGTTCTCTTTTGATGTTTTGGAGTGATAGCACGTGTATGACTACCTTGTGGTTTTCTTGAAAGTGGCATTTGGGTTTCCTACTTAGTTAGATGATAATTTGGAGAGTAAATGATTTTGGACTAAGAGATAAAAGTGTAGTGACCTTGTTTGGTGACTTAGAGTTTACTTCTCATTTGGGCATAGGGTTGTAAAAGGTGATGTGTGTTTAGGAAATCCTTTTGACTTTGTCTTGGCGGTGATGTGTTGTTCGTCTCGCGCGTAGTGATTCGTCTACTTCGTAGAACTTGTTGTCGAGAATCATATCCCTGCTTTGTGCACTCTTGTCTCGTGGGTTGCCTTCTTATGTTTGTTCTTGTTCGCCGTGTTTTCGTGCGAATCCAGATTGTTGTCGTATCCGTTGGCGCCGTGTCCTTTTTCGTTTGGACACTTCTGTTCTGCGATGTTGTCTCCCTTCGGAACTCTTGTTGGAGAGTGTATTGTGGGATTGATTTGTGGTTGGTGTGATCAGTGAGATGAGTTCACTTTTGCGTTGTACAGTTGTGTTGTGAGCGTTTGGATAGAATGCGTGTGTTTCATTGAAGTCGACTGTACCGACTTGTTTTGTGCTGATGTTTGGCGTGACCGGTGTGCGTAGTCCGTGTCATGTGGTGTAGGAATGAACATGATGGATTGTTTTGAGAAGGTGACTGTCCAGCACATCTCAAATCAAACTTCATAGTCATTTCGGTACCGCTTTAGGTGTGTGCGGGTTGGTTTGTGAGATTTTGACCGTTCGGTTCTTTTTGGTGGCGTTGTGTTGTTTGGTGTGATTCGGATGTCACAGTTGTTGTGTGACCATCCCTTGCGGTGTGTCTTATTTTCAAATCCTGCTTCGTATCGATTGGATTGTTCCTGTCTTGTTCGAAAATCTTTTCGGGTTCATTTTGCACGTTCGTGGTGTTAAAGTCGTTGTGGACTTCTTTGCGATAGTCGAAAATCATTCTTTTATTTTTCTAAAAGTTTTAGAAAAATATTTGGAAAATTTGGAGTGCCCGTATTGTGTCCGTACCGTATCCACGTATCGGTACCGTACCGGCGTATCCGTGGTGTATCGGAGTACCCTAGGCATGTCCTTAGTGTACCAGCGTGTCCTAGGAGCGTCCTTAATGTGTCGGTGTATCCTTACCATACCGGTGTGTCTTCGGCGTATACTTACCGTACGGGTGTGTCTTCGGCATATCCTTACCGTGTCAGCGTGTCCTAGCCGTATCCTTGGCGTGTCAGCATGTCCTCGGCATGTGTCTGGCGTATCAGTGTGTCCTCGGTGTGTCCTTGGTGTGTCGGCGTATCCGCACCGTACCCTTCGCGTGTCGGTGTATCCGTACTGTGTCCCCTCGTATCCGTGGCGTTTCGATACTCGGAAGTTTTC
This sequence comes from Monotropa hypopitys, assembly GCA_002855965.1. Lineage (NCBI taxonomy): Eukaryota > Viridiplantae > Streptophyta > Magnoliopsida > Ericales > Ericaceae > Monotropa > Monotropa hypopitys. The sequence goes on from NMUG010011367.1 coordinate 9,951, forward strand.
CCGGCATGTCCACATAGTGTTGTGGTACATTCTAGAATTTTCTGGAATTGTTCTAAAATTTTTCGGGACAATATTCTTGCGGTTTAACCTTCGTATCGTATTCCTTGTTCAAAATGCGCGTTTCTAGCTTGTTTGATCGGGTTGGGAACCTATGGTTGCGCGAAAACCATTTCGTTGGAAACTCTTGACTCTCTCGAGGACGATGTTGTTTGCGCAATATCGGTTCTTCTTCGGCATGTTGTTTTGCGACGTGCTCCTTACCTTGCGACGTGTTGCGCGTTTAAGTAAGTTTGCGGTTTGTTCAGTTTGCGGTTGTTGTAAGACCTGTATCTCAAATTAAGGTTATAATTGAGGTTTATGATAATTTGGGTTTAAATTATGTAAATTTAGAATTTATTAAAAGTATTTGGTGATAAATTTGGAGGCTTATAAAATTATTAAAATATTTAAAATAAAGTTTGGGATGTAGTTAAAATAATTAAATTAAAGTTGGGATCAAAATAAAAAGAATAAATTTTTTTTAGAAATTCAGGTCCTAGATATCGGTATCTAGGTTTTGCCAGATACCGGTATTTGAGGTAGTTCTGGCAGCCGGAAGCCAGAAACCGGTTTCTTGGAGAGGTATCTTGGGATGGCCTAAGATACCGATATCTTGGAAGACCAAGATACCGGTATCAGAGGTCGGTGCAGAATAGTCCATGA
>NMUG010011368.1:0-10652 GCA_002855965.1 Monotropa hypopitys
TGTGCCATCGATATGTGATATGACGAAAATACGGATCGAGTGCCCGTCACTCATCATGAGTGCCGAAGGCACTCCAAAGTGCCAAAATCAAGAGTTAGTGTCGAAGGCACTACCAACACTCAAAGTTTCATCGTGCCCTTATGTATTATGTTGCGCTTTCTATTCTGTTACCCCATGCCATCGACACAGGGTATATCGATAACTCAGATCGAGTGCCCATCACTCATAATGAGTGCCTAAGGTATGAATTAGTGACGAAGGCACTACTAATGCCCGAAGTTTCATCATACCCTTATGCATTGTGTTGCGCTTTCGGATTGTTGAGTGCCATCATCACGGGCAATACGCTAGTTTATACATATATCAACACACATATACAAATACACACACCAAGACACACATAAGAACACACACCAAGACACACACACACACATCAATACACATGCACACACCAAGACACATATAAACATATACACATCAACATACATGCACACACACATACTGTGGTGATTGAAATCTGGAGGTGCTCTTCGGATCCCCTGTGCTTCGTCCAGATGACTGGAGCGGGTCACCTATAAGAGAAAAAAAATCACCTGCTTGGCTCCTGCAAAACAAGGGTGAGTGCCCACCGGTCGGCAATGACTGAGAGGGGCCTCCGATGGGTAAGTCAGCGACGGAAGGAGAGGGAAAATTTAAGCTGAAAGAGTGGTCGGAGAGATACCAGAAAAATATGTCCTTGTGAACAGTACTCAGTGGGGTATATATAGTCCATCCTGACTTGGCGCCAAAAGTGCAAGCGTGCGATGCACACGGGGTAGGTCCAGTGCTGACGCCAACCCCATTGTGCTGCTGGGCCACTGAACCGACCCGAGCCACGTCAACAGTTGTACGGTTAACCCGAGTGCCACTTGCCGGAGGTCATTGTTCCCTATCGCTGCCGATGGTGGACCCCTCCGGCATAGGACCGTCCGTCGGTGGAAGTTGTTCCTTCTCCCAGTGGGGAGTGGACACGCAGGGCTTCCCTGACGTCCGGATGGGTACGCCGGAGGTTGAAGGAGACCGCATGGCCGGCCCGGCTTGGATCCTTCGGGTGTCCGGTGAAACTTCTTCGAATGGTAAAGAGCACATAATGAACTGACGGTTCTGTCCTTCAATCCGCAGTGCTTGCCGGAGGTCCGTGAGGCCAACGACCCTCGATTACTCCGTGAGATAATAGGGCGGGGTCCGGACTAGCCAGCTTGTCCGGCTTAGAGGGTCCGGCCTGTGCCTGGATTGGTCCGGCTACTACAATAGTCCCTCAATTCTTTTCAATTTATTGGAAGGGATTGATCATGATGTGCTGGATGTTGCTCAGTCTATTGTTAGTCCGTTATGCTGTGACAGAAGGCCCATTTGACAGATATTGTGGTTCAAAGATGGGGGCGTCGCCAACACGTGCGTTGTCTAGCGCGTCCGTAGGCAGTAATCATTGCTTCGTAACCGCCATTCTGGGGTGTCCACGTGGCATCATCTGATTGGACGAGGGAGTTGGTGCGTGTGGATGGGACGCTTGATGGATGCCACCTCGAACCCTACGCTATTCGTTGATTGGATGGAGCCTCCTCCTCACGGATCATACGAGGCAATTGGGTTCCCACCTCTCCCCTACTCCTATAAATATGAGGGGAGGAAGGTTAGAAGTTCACTTGTGAACTTTGCTCTCCGACGCCCCTTGCATCCGATCGCATATCTTCATCTCTTCCTTCTAGCTTCTGGTCTTCAAGCTTCCTTTCTTAGCGCTTTTAGATCATCAGGTATTATCCGGACCCTCCATATTTGCATTTTCCTTCATTGTTTTTGTTTCGGACGGTCTCCTAGCTGATCGATGGGATGTCTGCTGGTCCGACTGCTTGTCTGCCGGATTGTTGTGCTTCCATCGGTAGGTAATGTATCCACGGGCAGAGGGTTAGTAGAGTCAGTGCAAGCCCCATTTCTGGGGATTTATCGCCCTCTAACTTCCATTTTCGATTGTGTCCAGCAGGATGTGAGCACGCGATGTCGGATTCCAGAGGCATCCAATCAAGTTCAGATGCGGAGGTTAGTTCTGATGCTCAGTCTGGGTCTTCAAGTGAGGCTGCTAGCAGCACCTCCTCATCTCCTAGGCCTTTGACAGTCGTCCTTCCGGCCGCTGCTGTAGAGATACTGGAGGAGGTTGGTGTTGTTGAAGAGCACGAGGCCGCCGGACCATCCGGCAGGTGCCTCTGCCCCTACCTGCTGCATGCTACTGGGGTGCCATGCTTGCCGGCCAACTTCAGACAGCTATATGGCATCCCCTCCAACATTTAGTTCGAACTACTCGTTGAGCCGACAGAAGTTCCTTGTGTTGATGATCAAGTGGCCTTCCCCTTGATAGCCATCGCCGAGGGGGGCCTCTAGTTCCCTGTAGACGAGTTTGTGAGGGACCTTCTGCCGGAATACGGACTAGCCCCGTCCCAGCTGACGGTAAATGTTTATCGGGTCGCTGGCTGCATTCGGGAGCTGTGCCGGACCCATGGATTTGCTTTCACTATCTTCGACCTGTTCTCCTTCTACACTTTGTTCCATAATAGAAAATCCGGTCGCTATTTTTTGAGCACCCGGGCAGGGACGGGGGACCTTTTTACCCGCTTTCCGGATTCCAAGAAATGGGCAAATTTTTACCTGATGGTGTCCGGAGGATATAACAATCCTTTGGATGGAAGCAAGCCCTTGCCGACTGAAAGGGGGTCGCATGGTAAGCTTTCATTCGCATCCTCAAACCATTTTGATTTATCTTTCATGCAGACTGAATCTATTCATTTGTTTTGTAGCTCTTTCTAAGGTGACCCTCTGACTGAAGAAGCAAGCGGTCGCCAAGAATGTTGCTGCACTCCGGGCCTTGCCGAGAAGAGACGTCCCTCAAATTCTCCACTACCAACCGACGTACCTGTCCTTTCTAAAGGACAAAAGCAAGAGAGAGAGAAGACGAGCTACCGCCGGACCTATACAACCTGCTGGAATGAGGGAGGGAGTTGATGATCCGGCACCAATGCGGACGGATTTTGTTAGGAGGAGAAAGAAGTCTGCTGTTCTGGCTGCGGAGGCTTCATCCCAAGTGCCGCCCACTCCGGGGGCCAATATGCCGCCCACTCCGGGGGCCAATATGCCGCCCACTCCGGGGGCCAATATGCCGCCCACTCCGGGGGCCAATATGCCGCCCACTCCCGGGGCCAATGTGCCTACTGGGGCCGTGACTCCGACTGCTGCTGTTGGCGACAAAAGACCGAGGGAAGAGACATCGGACAGTCGGGCTCGCCAATATCTGAGGCGGACGGAGCGGTCGTCGCCGAATGATCGTGGGAAACAGCTGGCCGAAGAGGCCGAGACCCGCGGATTATTCGTGGCGATGGCAAGAAGGTGTTGGCGACCGAAAGTGTGGTCTCCAATAATGACCTGGCGTACAGCTTCTGCCAATTGCTCGAGTCTCCGGGAATGTGTCCTCTCTACCGTCCACCCTCACAGCCCGGCTGGACCGGGGCTTCGCTTCATTGATCGAGGTAATGATCCGACTGATTTGTCCGGATCTCTGAACTTCAAGATTTTGCTGAATGTTTTATGTTTTTACAAGGGATCATCTGCTTCTCAACCAGTTACCCGAAGCTTATCAGGATGTCTTCGGAGAGGCTTCCGTTCAAGGAACAGGTTACTGTGCTGGAAGTGAAGAATACCGGCCTCGAGCTTGCCCTGGAGCAGGAGAGGAAGAAGGTGGCCGACTTGACGAAGGCTCTAGCACACGAGAAGTATTCGGCCAAGAAGAAGCTCATTGTCGAGAGAAAAGGGCCGTGGACAAGGTAGAGGAGCCCAACAAGGCTGGATATGCGGAAGGCATGGCCAACACAAGGGCTCACCTCTGGGACCAATGTCGAGAGCAAGTGCTGGAACAGCACAAAAATAGCTACACGCCTGGCTACAAGGCCAGTCACCAGGACGGTTATTACCTGGCGCTGCGAACGATTGGCGCTGAGGAAAACCACCCGTCCTAGAGCTATGTCGTGGAGCCAGAAGTGGTACTACCTCCGGTTCAGGACACTTTCCCGGAGGTAGATGAAGAGAAAGACGAAGAAGAAGACCCTCCAGCTGCTTAGTAGTGGCCTCCGACCTTGTCTGCTCCCTTTATTTTTGAAAAAATGTATTTTGGATTCCTGTCCGGACAACTTCTTCTGAGATGAATGCTTTTTGTGCTTGATAACTTATGTATTATCCTCCGGCTGCACTCGAAGGGTTTACCAGGTCCCTTGATGTATGTCGGAGGGCCTTGCTCAAGCGGTAGAGGCCAACGGAAGCCTGGCGGTTGACTACTGGAGGCTTGGCCTTTGATGGGACTGACGGAAGCCTGGTGGGAGTCCACCGGAGGCTTGGTCACCAAGTGTTTTGTCCTGTCCAACAGAAGCCTGGAGGATGACCGTCGGAGGCTCGGTGATTGTAGCGAAAATCCTTGGCCGAAGGTCGGTGCATACGACTGATGAAGACACGATCAAGGGGCGAACCCATGAGGGTATTATGCTAGGACCGATAGAAGCCTGGTGGATGACCGCCGGAGGATCGGTCATTGTAGCGAAAATCCTTGACCGGAGGTCAGTGCAGACGACTGCTGAAGACACGGTCAACGGGCAAACCCATAAGGGTATTATGCTAGGACCGACAGAAGCCTGGTGGATGACCGCCGGAGGCTCGACCATTGTAGCAAAATCCTTGACCGGAGGTCGGTGAAGACGACTGCTAAAGACACGATCAAGGGGCGAACCCATGAGGGTATTATGCTAGAATCGACAGAAGCCTGACGGATGACTGCCGGAGGCTCGACCATTGTAGCAAAAATCCTCCTTGGTCGGGGGTCGGTGCAGGCGACTGCTGAAGGCTTGACCAAGTAAGGGTCCTTGACCGACGGAAGCCTGACAGGTGACTGCCGGAGGCTCGACCAAGGGAAGTAAGAGCCGACTGAAGGGATCAGGCTGCCGGAGGCCAGTGGAATGTACTCAACAAATGGGGAAGAAGAATAAATGATTTTTATACAAGTTAATGGTAATATTTTCTAAGGTTGAGGGCATTCCATAGTTTGCCGACAGGCGTGCCGTCCAACTCCTCCAGTTTGTAGGCTCCTTTGCCAACGACTTTTGTGACTCTGAACGGACCCTCCCAGTTGGGAATAAGTTTTTGCTTCTTGCTCTTTAGGACCACCTTTCAGAGGACTAACTCGTCCAGCTTGAATATCCGGACACATACATTTTTGTTGAAGCCCTTGGCTACCTCTTGTTGATAGGAGGCCAGTATGATCCTGGCAGACTCCCTCTTTCTTCTGCGAGGTCCAGATCGGCAGTCAGGGTAGAGTCATTGGTTGGTTGCTCGAAGTGTTGTGTCCGGATGGTGGGAAAACCAACCTGTATAGGGATGGCGACTTCCACGCTGAAGGCCATAGAGTAGGGAGTCTGACCTGTTGACCGACGTGGAGTGGTCCGGTAGGCCCATAGTACATGTGAGAGTTCTTCTTCCCATTTTCCCCTCTTCTACTCTAGCCTCCTCTTGAGTCTGTAGGAGATGGTTTTATTTGATACTTCGGCCTGGCCGTTGCATTGTGGATAGTAGGGGGTAGAGTTAAAGAATCTGATACCGAGCTCATCGCATGTGTTGAAGACAAGGTCGCCGACGAACTGAGTGCCGTTGTCCGACACTATGGCACATGGCACGCCGAACCTAGAGATGACGTTCTTCCATATGAAGCGTTTGATGTCGGCAACTGTGATGGTGACGAGGGGTTCGGCCTCAACCCACTTGGTGAAGTAGTCTGTTACTGTGATGAGGAATTTGAACCCGTCCGGAGCAGTTGGGAGCTTGCTGACGTTATCGATACGACATTGGGCGAATGGCCAAGGACTGGTGATTGGTTGTAGGTCCTCGACCGGACAGTAAATTTCCGGAGCAAATAGCTGGCACTGGTGACATGTTCTGACGTAATCTTCAGTATCCTTTCGCAACTTGGGCCACTAGTACCCTTGGGTGATTGCTCTGTAGGCCAGGGATCGCCCGCCGAAGTGACATCCTCCGCTGCTAGAGTGTAATTCTTCGAGGATCACCGGAACTTGAGCTGGATGGACACAGAGCAGATAGGGGCCGGTCCTGGACCGTCGGCAGAGGGCCTCCGTTGGAGATAGCAGAAGTTTGCTGCTTTGCAATGGATACGATGGGGCTCTTGACGATCCTCCGACAAAGTATCTGCTTTGAGGAAGGCTAGAACTACATCCATCTAACTGAGTCCGTTAGATATATTGTTCACCTCCATGACCAGAGGGTCATGACTTGGTCACGATATAACGCCGAATGAGATTGATCGCTGGCTAGAGGGAGAGCAAGCGGAGGCCAGCTTTGCGAGGGCATCGACGTGGGAGTTGTGCTCCCTTGAGATCTGCTCTATCTGGAAGGTATTTAACTTCTTTGTTTCGTCGATGGCAGAGCCGAGGTATTTGCACATTCTGTCATCCCGGGCCCCATACTCTCTGGTTAGTTGATTGACGACCAGCTGAAGATATCCTCAACCCCAATGTCGACGGCGAGATGGAGTCCGGAGATCAGAGCTTCATACTCCGCTTCGTTGTTAGATGCCGGATACTCAATAGATAGTGCATTTTCATGGATAATTCCCCCTGGGGAAACCAGAACAATGCCTGCGCTGGAGCCCTATTGTTTGATGCGCTATCCATGTGTAGTCTCCATGTGTCCCCATGAAAGAGACGCCATTATTCCACCGGATGCTGGGCACAAGTGCCGGAGCGCCGTGGAGGCAGAGCAGCAGACGAGGAGACAGTATGTGGATCTATATCATTGGCCGGAGACTCCGTCGGAGCTTCCTGGAGGATGACCACCGGAGAGAATTCTGCACGAAGTCGGCCAATACCTGAGCTTTGATGGCCATTCTGGGCTGATATTTGATGTCGAAGTTGGCCAGTTTGTCCGCCCATTTTGAGATCCAGTTGGAGAGGTCGGCCTTCCAGAGGACTGCCTTTAGCGGATGCTACGTCAACACAGTGATAGTGTGCTGCTGGAAGTATGGCAGCAATTTCCTGGAATCAGAAACCAAAGCGAGAGCAAATTTTTCAAGCGGCAAGTACCTGTTTTTGGCAGGATGGAGAGTCTTGTTGGTGTAGTAAACCGGTTGGTGATCCGTTCCCTCATCTCGGTAGAGAACGGAACTGACAGCGTGCTGGGAGACTGCCAGGTAAAGAAGAAGAGGCTTGTCATCCTTCGGCGTGACCAGAACCGGAGGACTGGAGATGTATTGTTTCAACTGTCGAAGGGCCAGTTCGCATTCCTCTGTCCACTTATAGCTGCGACGACTAGATTTGATTGCCTGGAAGAATGGTCGGCAAAGATCTGACGACCGACTAATGAATCTGTTGAGGGCTGCTGCCATACCAGTCAGCCGCTGGACTTCTTTGATGGTGGACAAGGGTCTAAGGTTAGATACTACGGTGACTTGGGAAGGGTCCGCTTCTATTCCCCGGCAGGTGACAAGATAGCCAAGGAACTTCCGGAGCCCACTCCGAAAGCACACTTCTCGGCATTGAGCCAGAACCTATGTCTCTTTAGAATCTCGAAGACCTCCGTCAGATGCCGGATGTGGTCGGTTGCCCACCTGCTTTTGATGACAATGTCGTCAATGTAGGCTTCTATCGTGTCCCTAATCTGCTGAGAAAACATCTGGGAGACCATGTGATGATAAGTGGCTCCGACATTCTTGAGGCCGAAGGACATGACTTTGTAGTAGTACACCCCCTGGGGGTGATAAAGACTGTCTTCTCCATGTCTTCCTCGGCCATCGAGATCTGGTGATAGCCCCTGTAGGTGTCCATAAAGCTGAGCCTTTGGTGTCTGGCAGTGGCGTCGACCAGCTGATCGATCATGTCCAAAGGGAACCAGTCCTTCGGGCAAGCATCATTAAGGTTGGTGTAGTCGACACAGACTCGCCATTTACCAGACTTTTTCTCGACAACCACTGTGTTAGCCAACCAGGTGGGATACCGGACTTCCCGGATGGCATCTGCCTCTAACAGTCGGTCCACTTCTTCCACGACTGCCTAAGTGTGTACCGGAAAAGAGCTTCGCGATCTTTGGACGATGGGGTGCCGGGAGGGATCGACGTTCAGCTAATGACAGATGAACGATGGACGCACTATGGGCATCTCGTATGGAGTCCGGGCGAAGACCTCTATGTTGGCCTTTAAAAATTTTACCATCTCCTCTTGCTCCATCTTAGAGAGGGAAGAGCCGATGAGGAATGACCAGCTGTCATCTTCGTTGATCGGCACTAAGATGAGTTCTTCGACTGCTTTATCAGTTGCCGGAGCATTAGCGTCTTCAGGAACTCGGGAGTCCGGGACTTTGACCCATTGAACTTACTTTATTTGTTTGTTTTTCCCGGACAGCCGAGATGTAGCACTGTTTTGATGCTACCTGATCGCCATAGATATCCTCCTGCCGTCCGGAGACCTCAATGAACCGGATGACTTGGTGATAGGTTGAGGCGATTGTCTGTATGGAATGGATCCAGGTCCGGCCAAGGATGGCGTTGTAGGGGCTCAGAACATCAACGACGATAAACTCCATGCTGACTGTCTTGGACCCTGCTCAGACCGGGAGGGTAATCTTGCCAAGGGGCCAGACGGGAGCTCCGTTGAATCCAACGAGTGGGACGTCGGCTGGCTGCAAATCGTCAGAGGAAAGCTTGAGGGCTTAAAATAAAGAAAAGTACATTACCTCTACGGAGCTCCCTTGATCGATGAGGATGTGCCGGACGTTGGCCGGTCCGACGCGGAGAGTGACGACAAGGGCGTCGTTGTGCGGAAGTTGGACTCGGTCAAGATCCTTTTCTGTGAAAGTTATGGACCATCCCGACCACTCGGCAGGGTGCTTCCGCTTAGCGGCAGATCCGACAGTGAGTACTTGTTTGGAGGCAGAGGCCTGGTCAATTTCTGCCCGGAGGTGAGCAGCAGCTTCCTTATTGAGTGGGCCGTGGATGACATTGATCGTCGGAACATCCTCCTCTGGCTGAATGGGACGTCCGAATCTCTGAGCCAACTCTAGTGTCTTCTGATTGTCAACTCATTGGGCTAGGTGATCCTGCTGCACCAGGAGCTCCAATACGACTTGAAGGGTTTGCACCCGGTCGTAAAATGTCCTTGCTCCTTATGATAGGTGTAGTGGATCCGCTTATCCTTCGTTTTGACGGCTGTTCCCAATTTGCGGTCCGGCCAGGCAAAGAAGGGCGGATTCTCGATGTGCTTCAGCACAGCATAGATAGGCTCGGTGAAGACCGTCGTTTCTGTAGTGAACTCATGGGCATTCGGGCCCTTCGGGCCCTTTGGACCTCTTCTTCTGCCAGCTTTGACAGTGTTTATCTGCCTCTGGACTCCTGCTGGGAGTGGAGCTGGGAACTGTTGATCCGGGCGCTGAGAGGCTCGCTCGGCGAGGAGATCCTCCAAATGACAGAATTTTTCCATCCGGAGCATGAGGTAATCCATGTCCTCTGATGGGTGGAGGGTGAGATCGGCGAAGATTCGACTGTTGCTATCCAGACCATTCTTGAAAGAAGAGACGGCCACTGTCTGGTCGCACCGCTAGATTTCGTTGAAGAGCTCCCAGTACCTTTCGGCGTATTGCCAGAGGCTTTTGTCCGGGCGCTTCTTGAGACCTATGAGGACGTCGACCTGCTTGGTTTGCCGACTGCTGGTGACAAACCTGGCCATGAAGGCTCGCTCAAGGTCCCGGTAGCATGAAATGCTATGTGGAGGGAGCTTGTTGAACCAGAGGGAGCCCAGAGTGTCAAGGCTGGTAGGAAACACCTTGCACATGATAGCATCGTAGGTGGTGTAGAGAGAGATGGTCTGCCGGTAGTGGATGAGGTGAGTGTAGGCGTCCGTCTTGGGATCATACTTAGAGAATTTCGGCAGGTTGAAGCCCACAGGGAGAGTTGCCAGCTCGACCTATGGGATGAAAGGAGAGAGACTGAGTTGCCGAAGCCTAGCGTCCACGGACGCCTTCTGTTGGAAAGCTCTCTTCTCAGGGCTGTGGGCCATCTGACTCCAGCGATAGTTCAGATGGTCCCTGAGGTCTCTGAGGGGAGGTGAATCGTGGCCTCTGGGGTGTCTTCTCTTCTGACCGGAGAAGTCACCTACTCCACGATGTCTTCCAGAGCGCTGATTATCCCTTCGCCGGCGACGCCTGTTGCTTGCTTCTGAGGTTTTCACGGGCTGGGTGACCGGCAAAGCGGCCCTAGCAGGGGCCAAGTTTCCATCATCCATGAGATGAAAAGTCTCGCGAGATCTTCCAGAGCGAGAACTAGAGACAACACTGGTAGAGGGTCGATATCTGGGGGATCTGGCATGATGGCCTCCCGACTGGCGCTCTCGGATGGGGGATCGGCAGGGCGCCTTTCCTTTATCCGTGCGGCCGTGATCATTCAGCCTCTCCGACCGCTCCAGATACGACCGCCTCCTGGTGTACTCTAAGTCGGTTTGCAAAGTGTTAGGAGGAATGGGGGGGGCACAAGAGTGAACCTCCAGCAAGACTCGCAAGCTGATCCTTGAGGAAGGCTATCTCCAAGT
>NMUG010011369.1:0-10651 GCA_002855965.1 Monotropa hypopitys
AAGATAACTTTCTCGTCCGACCTCCGATTGAGGTGATTCAAGTATCGTTGGATTCGTAATTAAATTTTCTACCATAATCTGGGGTCAACCACCTTAAAATCTTACTAGGATTTTAAGATAAATTAATTTAAAGTTCCAATCAAATATAGAATGCGAATTTAACTTCCGGAAAATATTTTATAAAAATACGAGTCGCTACAGTTATTCTGTTACGAGTGGAGGGAAAGTTGGTTAGGAAAGAATAGATTGTTGTGAAGGTATATAGTAGGAGGAAAGAGAGGGAGAGAAAGGGGGAGAAAAGATATTCTTGTAAATCGTTTCATTTCTTTTTTAGAAAGTGTGAACCTTCCTGTTGCTTAATATTAGAGTTTGAGATTCAGAATTAAATCTCATATTTCTTTTGAACTTCTATGCATTTGAGTTAGTACGTGTATCACATTTATGGGCCAAAAAGGTCCTATTTATACTAAAATCACAAGTCTGGAAGAACTGCAGGGCATTTTCCCTTTAACTACCAGAAATAAGAAAGGGAATGGGAATAAAAAGAAGGGGAAACACTAATGGTCTACCGGACGTAAAGTGATAGGGAGAGAAGGACTACCGGAAATAACAAGGGAAAGGCGAAAGGAAGGGCCCCTAACTTCCGGAAATTAAGCCATAATTACCGGAAGTGACCCCCCTCTGGATCTCATAGAAATTCCTCTGCCTATCACTACCGAAAACAACCTCCCCATTATTGGAAATCATCACAGCCAAGCCACTACTGGAAATCACCACCCTCCACTTCCTGAAATTCTCTCAGCCCAAGCCACCCCCACTTCAGGAAATGAAACTCCTCCTTGATTTCTGAAATTCTACCTTCCCAACTTCCGGAGATACCTCCCCCTTCATCCATCACTCATTCCAGCATCAACCATTACCGGAAATGCCTAAACCATTACCGGTAATCAACCCCTCTACCCCACAATTTCTAATTGATTCCAAATCAATCTAAACTCAATCAAATCACCCCCGAATACCAATTCGGCCATGCATTACCATAACCAACCACTCTATAGAATAATTTTAGAAAAGATTTCTATAATTACCACATAACATTTGACTGCAACATTACTAAAAATATATTCCAATTCAAGAAAATGGTTTCCAAAGGGAAGGGTTTTCAACAAGCAACCATAAAATCCTCCAGAACATATTTAAAAATTATTATAAATTTACGGATCGTGACACATACAACCTGCAACCCAATCTGATCTTGGATTGAATGCCTTAATCCTCCAATATATCTGTACCTCGGTTTAGTACAAATTATTATGATCCGAAAGTCCATTAAACTCCGCGGTGTAGTCAAATACGCACCTGGTTTCTTGTTTGCAATTCTGGTAAGCGTGGAACAAATATTGATCATAGTCTGGTGGCAAAAATGTCTCCATCATGAGTTGTTTCATTCTGCGTCAGGACCGCACAGAATCCTTTCCTTGTCTCCATCGCTTGGTCTGCAATTCATCCCACCAAAATGCTGCTCCGTTTCTTAACATGTAAGCGGCCATCTTCACCATCCTGGATTCAGGAACCTATGTCATATTCAGAAACCTCTCAACTTCTGAAATCCAATCAAGAAACTCCTCGATGGGTAGATTACCCCTGAACAGGAGAAGATTCATCTTTAGACGATAATCATCAAACCAGTGATGTGGTCATTGACGACCTCCCTGCTCTTCTTCAACTTCAATTTCTGACTCTTCATTGTCAGAATCATGATGACGAGGGCGTCTCCTGAGATGTTGTTGATTACCGGGTGAGTCTCGGGCAAATCCTCCGACGTACTCTCAATCTTGATTAAGAGGACTGCATTGGGCAAATCCCCCTGCACGATTCTGTTTATCCCTAGTTGGTCCTTGGTTGAGGTTGAAGGTTAGCAATCACAGTGCCTCGCGGATTTCCGCCAACTATGCCTGTTGATCTTTCACCATCCTCCTCAGATCAACAATACCATGATCATCATCAATGGTTGTGTTCTCAATTGGGTTGGGTGCCATCGATCCAGACAAATTTTTGCTCTAATACCACTTGACACAACAGATTACACGAGAGATTAGTTAGCGTTCTAATCCAAACAAAATAAATCTCGATTACTCGAGATGTTCTTGCACACAAAAAAATAGGAAGAAAATCTCAATGGTATTGATAATCTAAAAGTTAATCATAATGACAGATTACAAGCTATATAAATAGGTTAAAAGATATTCCTAAACCAAATAGGAAAAGAATCCTAATCTAAATAGGAAAACATTGAAAAAGAAAATAAGAATAAAGAAAATCAGAATTATAAATCAATCCTAAAATAAATAAACCACTTCTGATTGAAGTATCAGTAGTTTAGGTTGCGTGTGCTTGAGTATCGGTGGTCCAGAGCAAGAGGGTGAAGTACCGCTAGTTCCATATTCCCAGAGAACAGAGACATTGACTACCGGTAGTTCTACAATAGCTAGTATCGGTACTTACTGTCGCCTGCAGACAGAACCAAGAATCCGAACACTGAATTACCTGTAGTGAAGGGAAGCAAGTACTGGTAGTTGAGGTTTACAACAGACAAAAAAGAGATACATCAAGTATCGGTAGTTAGCTGTCCAAATAGGTAGTTCACATTTAATAATTTCTTGGGCTTGGCTAGGTCCAATTGATCCAGAAATTGGGCCGCCACTTGTTCTACATCATTATCTGTAATTTTCTTGGTAGTCAAACAGAGGTGAATACTGTTCAGACTGTTGCATAGTTATCGATTAAGCTATTGAGTGATTTTGTTTTTCATTCAGGCAGGTTATTCTTCACCTACACAGACTGCTATCACAGACGATCTTGGACTGTCAGTATCTGAGGTGAGATTAAAGTTTGTTACTTTGATTTCATTTGCGTTTATTTCAGGATAGTTACTGATGCTGATGATTATTTGGTCAGTTCTCTGTGTTTGGTTCTCTATCAAACGTGGGTGCAATGGTTGGGGCAATAGCTAGCGGCCAGATTGCTGAGTACATTGGGCGAAAAGGGGTACAGTAGTCGCATTGATTTTCTGTCTCTTGTTATTTGCTCGATTCAATGCACTTAGGTGATTATTGCTCCTCTTAAATCGCAGTCTTTGATGATAGCAGCCATCCCAAACATTATCGGTTGGCTAGCCATTTCATTTGCTAAAGTGAGTTACTCTGACTATGTCTAGTGATTAGCCTTTGTGCAGAATAATCTCATGGTGAACCTCTAATGATCATGCTTGTCTTTTGCTTAGGACTATTCTTTTCTCTATATGGGAAGGTTGTTGGAAGGGTTTGGTGTGGGAATAATCTCTTACACAGTAAGTATTAAGCTTTTATTCATTGCTCTAGAACAAAGTTGGGTTGTAAAATAGCCTAATTGAAGTATATCATTTCTATTTTTCTTCACGCTAGGTTCCGGTATATATAGCTGAGATAGCACCTCAAACCATGAGAGGCAGTTTGGGTTCAGTTAACCAGGTTGCCTTCTTTAAAAGCTTAGTCACTCCCAGTGCATTTTTGCATACCCATTAAACTTGATATTTTCTTGGTGTTTAGCTCTCTGTCACTATTGGAATAATGCTGGCCTATCTGCTGGGGCTTTTTGTAAATTGGAGACTACTGGCAGTTCTGGGTAAGTCACAAAAGCTCTTATAAAGTCTCTCACGAACTAGTTGGTATTGAAAAAATCTTCCATTGGATGTGAATGTAATGTATTGTGATTATGAGAAACTGTGTTTGAATAGAACAGTTCCGCTTATCTTAGTTCTTCAGTGATACGTTGACGAATGTTTGTTCAGTTGGAGATCCTTGGACTATAGGACTATTGTTGCTCGTGGGTATCTAATTTCAACATAACAATTAGGAGGATGTTGGTTCGCTTTTCATAGTGAAAAATCAACACCTTGCGGGGATACAAATTTCAGCACATAATATTGGTCTCCCTTGGAAAGAGCAAAATTACCCTTAGATAGAAGTTAGTGAAGCCAAATGCTTGTGACAAACAACCTATGCCCCTCAAGCTCAAATAGTAAACCTGATCAGTAATTAAAATTTGATATGGATTCTAACTCGGTAAGGTAGAAAAGTAAAGTTGGCATTGGGATTCATTTTATTTCGCCTCCCATTTCTCTTTTGGGCTGGAGTAGGGTAAATCAAGTACAATGCATACAACATAAACAAAAGCAGAGGAATAGAAGAGCACGGGCTACTGATACTCGTATCAATGCAACAGGAGTACAGATTCTATATTCAGTCTATCCGCACCATGAGTGGTGAATGATTTCAACGAATGACTTGATTGGTCACCTCATTGTCCGCACCAGTCAACCCCAATGCGATTCTTTGCACATTTTTATTTTCCTGCAATTGCAGACACCAAAGTTAATTGATAAATAATTCTGTGTCAATAAGGAAGACAATTTGGGTGCCAGTGTTTTTAAACCCTTTGCCTTTCCAAAAGAAATAAATAAAGAAGTTCTCAATCTGATGTTGTAACACGTTTACCCGTAAGAATTCTAAAATATTATTTCGAAATAACAAGATTTGAATACCTATTTGCAGGAGTGTTGCCATGTCTAATACTGATACCTGGTCTATTTTTCATTCCAGAATCCCCCAGGTGGCTGGTAAGCTTCATGAAGTAGTGTGTTTTCTTGTTCATAGTTCCATATGTGTTAATCATTAGTGAAACATAATTTATTTGTTGAATTTAGGCGAAAATGGGAATGACAGAAGAGTTCGAAGCATCTTTGCAAGTGCTCCGAGGGTTTGATACTGACATTTCCATTGAAGTAAATGAAATTAAGGTAACAATCATTGTATCTATGACAGCTGCGTGCAGTGGTTTCTCTTATACCGGCTGAGTGTAGGTTCTGGCTCTAGTCTTAATTGTTGCAGTAAAATGTATATCTTACTAGTCAAACAAAAGAATATTAAAAACGACCCCTCATACTTCTGCAATTGAGTTCTGCTTGTTTGACCTGAAAAAAAGAGGAGAGGGCTACTGAGACACAATTTCTTCTTCCGTTTTATTTTATGTTCTATAATCTTCTCTGTGTAAATCAATTTTTAATTAGGTTGTTCATACATCATAATTTAAAATTTTGCGTGTTTTCTCATTGAATGCCTATGCATTGTGCAGAGGTCTGTAGCATCAAGTAGCAGAAGAAGTACAATTCGTTTCTCCGATCTCAAACAAAGAAGATATTGGTTTCCTCTAACGGTAGTGCTCATGGTTTTCAAGTTCTAATTTGTTTTTTGTTTCTATTCTTTCTTCTTTCATGTGATGAAGCATTGGAGTTTATTCTTTCTTGTTACCTGATATCCTGCAGATAGGAATTGGATTACTTGTCCTGCAACAATTGACTGGAAGTAATGGTGTTCTCTTCTACTCCAGTACCATTTTTAAATCTGCTGGTAATTTTGTAATCGTTGGTCATTTACCTGCATTTTCTCCTTTATGCACTGATTGATAATTTATCATCTGTTTATGCACTGATTATTGACAAGGTAAAGAACTAGTTTCATTTCAAGTTAGATGGCTTCTAATAGTCACCTTAAACTTTAACAGGGATTTCATCAAGTAATGTTGCTACATTTGGACTTGGCGCCATTCAGGTAAGGTTTGAAGGATAGTTTAGAAGTTGTTTTCTTTAGTCCAACATAAATTTCAATATTACTCGAGATAGCCCTCAAGGTTTGAAATATTCAGGTTGCTGCCACTGGAGTTGCTACATGGTTGGTAGACAAAACAGGTCGTAGGATTCTACTCATTGTGAGTTTGAGAAATTAAATTTAGAAACTAGAGCTAGTGTTGTATTCCATTTGACATGAATAATTGGGGAATTGATAAATCCCCTGTTGCAGATCTCTTCCTCTGGAATGGGTGTTAGTCTCCTACTTGTTGCGGTTTCGTTCTTTATAAAGGTAGTAATATACAGCGTAGTTGAAAATTTTCTTTCGAATTTAAGCATACCGTCTGTGACTTTGTTGCTTGCTTTGTAATGGCTATCAGGATTCTATATCAGATGATTCTACCCTTTATGCCATATTGGGCATTTTATCAGTAGTTGGTGTTGTGGTATGTTCTTTTTAAAATTACGCAAGGCATAAATGATAATGGTTGGACTTCTTGTTGCTAAATGTATCTTCGTTTGTCTGACCCGACTCATTTTTGTCCCAGGGTATGATAGTTGGATTTTCTCTTGGAATGGGGCCTATTCCATGGCTCATAATGTCTGAGGTACCCACATTTACCTTATTATCTAAGATAGATGACATTTCACTAGTCAATTGGCTTGCTCAATGCTGGAATGAATGATTCTTGTACGCTCATTTTAATCTGAGGACATCTTTGCTGTATCCCATAGGAATGATGAACCATATAGGAAGTTTTTGGCATTCGAAATTACAAGAGCAATTAAATTGCCAGTTCTTTTTATATTCCAAATGCTTTAAAATTCATGCTTTGATGGAATACCTTCATTGTATACTCATAAAACAAGTCTTCTCCGTTATCAATTGAAGCAGTAAAAAATTGAACTTTGTTACCTTGTCAAAGACCAATTCAAGAAAACAAAAATTCACTTATTTCTAACTGCAATATGCGGCTCATTCTTAAATTTTCCTCTGTATCTTCCCCCTTGCAGATCCTTCCAATTAATATCAAGGGCCTTGCTGGAAGCATAGCAACACTGGCCAACTGGTTTTGTGCCTGGGTCGTTACGCTGACTGCTAACATGCTTTTGAATTGGAGCAGTGGAGGTTTGCTCTCTCTCTCTCTCTCTCTCTCTCTCTCTCTCAATCTCTCTCTCTCTCTCTCAATCTGCCGATCTTCTGCATTGTGTGTGTTTTGCTTTTATTTTCATCAATGTGTATATAGTGCTATATATATACTAGTATGAGAGAAGTGTGAGTCTCTTACTGTGCTTCTAACCGGTCATTTCTTCATTACAACAGGAACATTTACCATTTACATGCTTATGTCCATTTTCACTGTTGTATTTGTGACTCTCTGGGTGCCTGAGACAAAGGGAAGAACTCTAGAAGAAATCCAGTGGTCCTTCAGATGATGCCCTCTCCCTCTCTCTGCTTGTTTTTTTTTCTATCCATTTTTTTTCATTTTAGAGTTTTTCTTCATGGTTATTGTTGTAGTCAAAGACCCCAATCTTATATACTATTTTGCGGAAAATCCAGCACATAAGGTACATTTGCAGGTATGTAATTTGGTGTCGCATGTCCGGTCCAAACTTATATTGTAATCCAGACAAATTCATTGAGTTAAATTTTGAATGTTAACTTTTGTATGAATCTTTTTGATTAATTAACACTACTATTATCTATGCTATGATTTATTAACTTTTGGTATGATTTTTAGCTTTTCCAATTCTTCTCGTCAAGACGAATGAGAAGTTACAAAAAAATTTGACAAAATGAGTCTTGAATTTGAATCAAATGAGGTCGGCTACATAATTTTTTTCCAATATGCTTTGTTGAGTATATCGTATTCTGTTATACTTAATAAACTTAAATTCTTATGAATTACTGTTTCTAAAGTCAATTTAGGTTTACATCTCTTTTTAGTGTTATCATCTATCACAACTTTCTTCTTAACTACCGTGTAAATAGGTATACGACATGTTTAAATTACCTTAATGTTTTTTATTTTAGTTTTCAATATCACTAAGACGAAGATTTTTGCTTTTAATTCTATATCAAAAAATATTGATTCTTTTAAGACAATTTAGGCCCCAAAGGGTGACTATTCAATGAAATGTTGATTCTTGTTCTCATTTGGCTAACTTTTGATTCGGTGCACAATTCACCATATATCCCAACAAGCAGATGCCCGAACACTTTTGCCGTTGGGCACTACGCGTGCATTGAATGGTTCCGCGCATATTTGTGTGTTCGAACATCTGTATTGTCCACCATTCTGCAGCTACTTGTTTTGTCCATGTACATGCATTAGCTATCACAAATAATAGAGTTCTGAGAGATGTTAAGGTAAAGCTTTGTTTGTTTGGTGGTGTTGATTTTAGATTAGACTCGAAATAATATTATGCTGACCTAACTTTTAGCTAAAAAGTTTTTGATGTTGATTTTGAAAAGTTAATGTGGTAGGGTAAATAAGGGGTTTAACACGTGTAAAAGGTAAATCTGAATTCCCTACACACTAGTTGGCAGTATGACACGTGTCGTCCATTTGGTCGATACAGAAAATCATGTGTCATCAGTTCCTCGCACTACGGATTAGGTCAACCCAGTGCGACATGACATCCTGATAGTGCGGAGTCAGACGCATTGTCACGCCTCGGATTTTCAAATCATTTTTTGAAATATAAAAATATGACAACATTGGACAAGTACTAAAACTCCTACTCAATCCAAAGTACAGAAAATTAAAGGAAATGAATATACAAGCACACAAACAAGCAAATGAAGTTTAAAAGAAGTAAGACAAGTCCAAAAACAATATACGTTCGGGTATATGAGTTTTAGAAACCAACATAAAATAAAAAATACCAATGGTGATAACTAATGCCACATTCTCAAGCAAGCTAAGTGATGACTTCCAATCTCCTCGGCTAGGTAGATGAATCCATACCTTAAAATAGAGGGTTAGACAAAAATCTAGTAGAGATGATCTATGACCAAATATCCCTACAATTGGGACAAGAGATGCGAGTGCGAAAAAAGTAAAGTATGTATGCAATGAGGATCATTTTCATATCTTTAGAACCATTAGATTCTTAATACCATTTCCCAATACCTTTTCTTTCCAAAATATGTAATTTATCAAATTCATAAAACTTTTCCTTTCAAGAATTCGATTCCATCCATTCATTAGAATTTCTTCCAAAATGCTCAACTTGACGAAATCAAGGAGATTATTATTTTCTATTTATCCTCTCATCCTTAACGAAATTAAGAGAGTCAACAACAAGTTCCGCATCTTCTCAACCTTAATGAAATTAAGGGAGTCACGTATCAATTATTATCTTCAAATTTCAAGATTTATTAGGCTTCGGCTAATTCTATGGTAAAGTCCATCAACTAACTGCCCATATAATTTCTCGTATTACTCGAACTATTAGGAGGACCCAGTCAATCCCTCATTGCACAATGCCATGGGTGCAAAAATTTCTTGAAATAGTATAATAACCAACCCAACTCATCTAAAAAGTTTAGGCCAATTCAAAACATTCATTTCATTCAATTTATTAGATTAGAGCATCCATTCCTCCTAATCTTTCTAAGTGACCCACAACATGACTTTTATAAAATTGGTTTTCAATTCTCAAAGTTCAAGTAATAAGAAGATCATAGGACCACTCTTCCAAAACCAATTTCCCATTTCTCAAGCCAATTTCTCTATTTCAGGAAGACCCAAATTTAAAGTTTTTATAAAATTTGGGGATTTATCAAATTAATTTGGGGATATCAAAATTAAACCCATGGGAATTTTATTTATGTACATAGGACCCAAAATACTCCATAAATTTAGTCAATTTCATGAAGACCCAAAATTAGGTTTTTGACAAAAATTGGGAATCTAGCAAACTAACTTGGAAATCGTGAAATTAAAGTCATAGGGAGACCAAATATACATACATGAACATAAGCCCTCAAGAAATTTAAGGGTTCAATAGACCCAAAACCTTTATCTATGAAAATGTCCTCAATCTTTGAAAATATTTAGAGAGAGAAGAGAAAACACCAACAATGGAGATATAGAGAATAGAAAATTCTACCTTAGAGGTGACTTACTCCAAACTCTAGGTGAGGGTTCTTCGAGTTTATCCTTAAAACGTAAATGGATGTGTAGAGGGCACTCCACTCTACAAGGTAGAGGAAAAAATCAAACCCAAAGGAGCAGAGGAGTGAGAGATAGAGAAGACAGAAGTTGAGAGAGAGAGGTAGAGAGAGAGAGAGATAACTCACCTAGGTCGCTTGGATGTAGAGAGAGAGAGAGAGAGAAAGTCCGTGTAAAAAATGACTTAGGGTAGGAGTTAAGTAGATATTTATACACATGAGGATTTCCTGAAAATACCCTCAGATTTTTAATACGTGAATTACCGGTACAACAGACTCCTATTTTTGGTAGAACAGAAGGCAGCCAGAAACCAACCACTGACCGCAAGCTTGCATTTCCGAAAGAGCAGGTCTGCTCTTCCGGTAGAATGGGCCTCAGTTTTTCCCAAATCCTCTCTGCACTCCCTTTGTTAGGACCCGTTCCAGAATATAATAAAAATATATATATTTCCGCAATGGATACATGACCAAACAAAGCACCAAAACTGAAAAACTCAAGTATTAAACTAACAGTCATCTCATTATCTCTTTTTTTTCAACATAAATAATAAAAAACAGTGGAAGTACTGAAAAGCAAAACTCCAAGCCTAGTGGTTAACAAAACACCACTAACAAAACATAACTCTCAAATATCTAATCTGACAAAAAGTAACAGTCTATAACTCAAAACCACTACTGCTGAACTGGCTGAAAAAAATAAACGGTCTCCAACACAGAGTAACCCCAACAAACTGACCCTGCAGTGGCAACTCGGCAATGGCTGGCAATATGAACCTGCTACTCCTCCTGACCTGGATATAGATTGC